>KZ808537.1:37604-51339 GCA_000696205.2 Oncopeltus fasciatus | reverse complement strand
AGAGGAATCAAGGAATTCTTATATATATATATATTTTTTAGTCCAATGTTAAGTAGTGACATTATATCAGGAGATGTAGTTTCATTAGTAACATCAGTCTTCATTGAAGAGGAAAATGTATATCAAAGCACAAAAATGGGTAGAGGGAGACAAAAAATAATTACAGAATAAAAAATTGAAGAAAACTTATAAATTTTATAATTTCCTACATGCAAAGATATAGTTAAGCCATCTAATCCTCAGCAGCAAAATTTGTCCACCCCCATGTGACATGTTGTTATAGCAAAGAATGATACTGACAAAATTTATGGCAAAGAATGTGTTTATGGATCTCAACAGTGTAGCTATTAATAATGTTATTAATATAATATATAAATTAATATAAAATAATTATTAATATAATTTAGCTGTTATTAATGTTTAAACAATAGAATAAATGAGTTTAATGGGCTTGATAGGGTCTACACCCCAAGACGACTTGCTAAGAGCTTTAATGTGTGGCAGCCATGTCAATGACTTATAGAGTTTCCCAAAATTCTGCAGTTTTTCATAAATTTACTAAAACTTTGATCTAACATTTTCATATACAATTTTATATTATGTTTCTATGCTATTTGGTGTTTTTCAAATATATTAATGAGCAAAAATAATCCAGTATATCGGCTAGATTAGAAAAAATTAATGTGTTTCTATGAATATTTATATTTTGACATATCTGTCTTTAATTAAAATTTTGATTTACATTTGCTACAGGCCTCTGTTAATTTTTCAGAATAAATAATAGCACTCTAGGATTATTAATTTCCAATTGTTCAATCCTTAGCAAAATAAATGTATATTGTGAGGTAATTGGTCATAGGTAAATGTAAAGAACTTTCAACAAATCTTTGCCTATGTTTCAGAAACTTTTATTTTCTTCATCAGGGCCAGGCTTGTTTTCATCCAGATGACATGATGTCCCTGCTTTGAACTCCCACAAAACTCAAATTACATGCTTGTTGATGATCGCGTTATTAAAGGTAACCTCTCAACTGTGTTAATTGGTCATAAGTAAATGTAAAGAACTTTCAACAAATATTTTCCTGTTTCAAAGATTTTTCTTTTCTCTATCAGAGTCAATCTTGGTTACTTACAGATGACATGATGTCCCTGGTTTGAACTCCCACACAACTCAAAGCTAGTTGATGACCATATTATTAACTGTAATCTTTCTACTGTGGTATTCGGTCATAAGTAAATCTAAAGAACATTCAACAAATTTTTGCCTTCATTTAGGAAATCTTTATTTCCTTCATAGGGCCAGTCTTGGTTACTTCCAGATAATATGATATCCCTAGTTTGAACTTCCACACAACTCCAATTACAAGCTTGTTGATGACCTTATTATTATCTATAAACTCTCAATTGTAGTGATTGGGGATAGGTAAATGTAAAGAACTTTCAGTAAATTTCTTCCTCCGTTTCAGAAACTTTTATTTCCTTTATCAGGGTCAACCTTGGTTACTTCCAGATGACATGATGTCCCTAAAGTTTCCAAACATTAATTTTTATATCTTTCGCATAACAATTTCGGTTTGGCTTAGTGTACCTAAAATTTCTGAATAATAAACGTTTTACGAATTATAACCTGGCTAATTTCTCCAAGTTCTTTATTTTAAAACAGTTTCAGTCAATCTGTAAGTTACTAGCTCTTGAGTAAGAATTTTTAAAAATGTTCCTCCTTAGCAAATATAAGAACATTATTTTTAGTCTAAAAACTGCGTTATATTTATCAGGGAGAAACATTTATAGAAAATTCTATGTCAAGAGCGAGTTATAGTTTCTCATAAAACTCATGGGCCGATTTACCAGCTTCTACAAGCATGCTTGAAGCCGGTCAGGATTTAAAAACACCAGTGGCTATTCATATTCCACTGTGATAAATAGAATCCGACATCCTTTTAATGCGAGTACTTCCAGAATCTTATACTATACTGCTATAGTCCAATTACGATCTGACCAAGCTACAATAAAGCATTAACATGTTGATAGGGTCTACACCCCAAGACGACTTGCTAAGAGCTTTAATGTGTGGCAGCCATGTCAATGACTTATAGAGTTTCCCAAAAATTCTGCAGTTTTTCATAAATTTACTAAAACTTTGATAATTTAAAGTTAAAACTGGAGAAGAATCTTCTGAAGAATTTGCCCAAGAGAATGAAATGATAGAGTGCTGGTGAAAAATTATTTTGATGACGCCTTAATATTTTGTAAAGGTAACAACTTCAACAGCTTACGGTATAATATGAGGGAAGGCCTCAATGATATCAATACCTTGTTCAATTATAAGGGTTTCAGGTTATCAGACCCTAAAAGAAAAAATATTGCCTNTTTTTTTATTTTTTTTTTTTTTTTTTGTAAATGAAAACCAATGAATATTTGTCCAGTTGCCCTAGATGGAAAATAAATAAAAATGGCAGATATTAAATAAAAACAAATGAAATATTTGGGAATCACTATAAGTCATGGCATGGCTGCCACTCATTAAAGCTCTTAGCAACACCTCTTGATGTGCAGACCGTACATACATGTTAATGCTTTATTGTAGCAAGGTCAAATCGTAGCTGTATAGTCTATGATTCTGGTAGTACTCGCATTAAGAAGATGTTGGATTCTATTTAACACAGTGGAATAAGAATAGCCATTGTTGCTTTTAAATCCAGTCCGGCTTCAAGCATTCTTTTAGAAGCTGGTAAATTGGCCCATGAAGTAAGGATAATCCAATAATATCTACTTTAAAATGAAAGCATCTAAAATTCACCCGTTGTACGAAAGATTGTCAAGAAATTTGAAAAATTATTATAGGGATCAACTAAGAAAAGTGCCTCCTAAGACTCACATTACAATCCACAAACATTTAATCTATATCTTACAAGAAATGAAAGGCAGTTCAAATAAAAAAAATCTTACTTCCTCGAACCCAGCAGTTATGTTGACCACTGCACCACCGAGGCTAGCTAGATAATCTACTGAGGTAGTAAGATTTGTTTATTCTAACTCCCTTGCATTTATTGTATAAAATTTACCTAGTACTAAATACCACAACTAAAGTCATTATTTAAAAAATAAATATAAGAAAAAAAAAACGAGAGTCTAACAAATAGCCGACAATGTTAGCTCCTTCGAGGATAAAACAATATATTCGTCTTACTTGGGGGTTTAGACTCGGAGTAAAGTGCCGGGAGTTGAAGAGATTATCCAGCTAGCCTCGGTGGTGCTGTGGCCAGCATAACTGTCCGAAAAGCAGGTGACCCGGGTTCGAGTCACAGCTGTAGACGTGTCTAATTTTACTTATTTTACTTGTACCGGCTGTAGAAAATTTTCTCTAATTTTATAGTAGAATTAATCGCAGTACATAAAGTCTTGAACATTATGCCCACTAAAAACCGACTATAGTGTTTCCCGATTGCTGGCATCTCTTATAGAAATAAGAAATGTTTTTACTGATAACTCGGTTGTTATGGGCATTTTAAGCAATGTTGAAATTAGGAGGAGTTTATTGCAGGTTGTTGCAACTAGAACAGAATCAGCTATACTATCAGCTGTAACCTCTTTGTTATTCAATGGACTTATGTCCCAAAATTAAATTTCTTTTTCTTTCTTTTTTTTCTCTCTTTAAATTACCTTAAATACATTTAAATACCCTTAAATACCATTTAATAACCTTAAAAACCCTTTAACACACTTAAATACCCTAAATACTATTTAAAACCCTTAAATATTCTTTAATAACCTAAAATTTACTAAATACCATTAAAAATACCCATAAAAACCCTTAAATACCCTAAGTACCAATAAATATCCTAAAATACCTTTATACATACCAAATACCCGTTGAATACCCTTAAAGAGCAATAAACACACCCTTAAATACCCTAAATAGATTTAAATACCCTTAAAAGTACTGAACACTTTCACAGAAGGAAAAGAAGCTATCGGCATATTATTTGATTTCGAAAAGGCATATGACACGATTCGACGAAGCCAAGTGCTGAAGCAATTATTTGAGTGGGGCTTCAGTGGACGACTACCGCACTTAATTAAAAATTTTTTTTTAAAAAAACACTACATCAGAGTCCGAATCAGAGACAACCTTTCAGGACGAAAACCCCTAAATAACGGCGTTCCACAAGGGAGAGCCATAACAAATTTTTTTGAAATTATTCTCTTGACTGATTTCACATTTTTTTCCTTCAGTTCCCCTAAATGTGTACAGTAAATAATGCCCCTAGACTCATTAAGTTTACCGTTGATGATTACAGCTATTGGTAATTCATTATCTATGTTTTTATACTAAAAGTTTATCAGATTGAGCTTTATTGTTAGTCTCTATTATAATTGTCCCGTCTTTAATTTCTTAACGTTTTTAGGTTCTCCTGCAGATGATTTCATTATTTTGTATAAAAGAAATGGGAAGATGCGTAGATTTTTGTGGATTTATTGCTTTTTGCATGACTGTGAGATATAGTTGCAGCAGGTCTTGGTATAAACAAATTGTAGGTAATTATGACACTGAAAGATGACTCTTTTAAAGTACTTTAACTGGTGTGTGGCATTTATTGAATGCTTGATTAAGTATTTATTGAACTGTGGGTGTTTTTACTAACTAAGCATTTAAAGAAAAGTGGTAATGTAGCGTTGCCTATGCCTGGTCTAATATCGAGCTAATAACGATCAAAACGTTTTCAGAACTTGTTAGAATTATAATCTGTAAGTTCTTCCTTGAAGTCAATTGGGGTGGTATGTTTTTGTATTACTACACGTAGATTGCGTTTCTCCTTTAGCACATTTGTATGAAATTGTGTATAAACTAACTTGAGGAAGCGTACTATCACCCTGTACGTGTACACCCCAAGACGACTTGCTAAGAGCTTTAATGTGTGGCAGCCATGTCAATGACTTATAGAGTTTCCCAAAATTCTGCAGTTTTTCATAAATTTACTAAAACTTTGATCTAACATTTTCATATACAATTTTATATTATGTTTCTATGCTATTTGGTGTTTTTCAAATATATTAATGAGCAAAAATAATCCAGTATATCGGCTAGATTAGAAAAAATTNTATATATATAGATCTGGCATAAATTGCCTACAATAAGAGGATTAGTTAAAACCCAATAGCCTTTCTCTTCCTTTGAGTCCCTTCCGCTACACAATACCCACAGTGTACTCTTTTTTTACTTCTTACCGACGAAGGGTGAGAGATTCCCGAAAATATTCTGCCTGTATTTTTTTTTCTTTTTGTGTGTGCAACTGCACTCTCTATTCCACCTGTTCTTCATTACTACATATCGTAACCGCGAGTGTTTCATTTTCTATATATACTTTATATCTCTTATTCTATTTAAACTATTTGTTTTCTTTCTCTTTTTCCCTAAATTTCTAACTTCTTTTTACATCGTTAAATATTTATATTGTAAAAAATTTCCTTAATCTACCAATTTTAACCTATTTCAGAACCTTTTGTTGCAAATATGCCTAATCATACTTAATTGCTAATAAACTCATGACTCCATGATCTGTGTTACCACTTCTACAAATTAGCACAATATACCAGCCATTGTGAATTTTTAAATACATGCATTGGTTTGGGTATCTCCCTCAGTGGTTGAACTATAAACCTACCAATTGGTGTTATGCTTCCTTCACATAGGGGTCCTATCCACCTTTTTAAGCATAGCATTTTCCTGCAATTTACAAAAATCATGTACACTGAGTACATTAAATCTTCAACCTCACTTCCCCCACCATGAATCTCGTTTTTCCCAAACGCCAACCCAAACCTTGACCCGCAGAACTGCTTTATCACCCAGAAACCCGGTATTGAATCTCTCCTCTGCGAAGCTTATTGAAGGTGAAATTTCACGATTAAGCAAAGGTTTATCCTTTTCCTCCACTCCAAAAGTTAATATGCTAACATTCTTCCTGAAGTGGTAAACTTAACGAGGAATATTAAATGGTAACACTACTGGTCCCAAAACGAGACCCCGCCGCCAATTAGCGGAACTCCGGTCTCAGAACCACATTCCCGTTTTAAATCTTCCACCACCCTAGAGCCCTCTCCACTACAACCTAACCATACCGTAGAAGTATTCTCAAAACTTCTACTCAGCAATGTGTCTGACCTAAAAAAATTAAATGGTTTCAGACCAAAAAATAATCTTCGCCCCAATGAGATTTCAGCTATAAAATCTCTAAAGCTATTTTGCTCAGATCATCATCATTAGCCACGCCGATAAAGACATTACTGTAGTAGTCCAAGGCATCAAAGTATATATTGATGAAGCTAACCGTCAGCTAAGGGACAGAACCAAATACATTCCCCTCTCGGAAGACCCCACTTCGAATTTTTCAAAGGAAACCCAAGAATATCTGACAACAGCCCAAAAGAAGATCTTACCGTCAGGGACATCAAAGAACTCTGTCCTCTCCGACCTATCATTTTCCATTTATACATATTACCTAAATACATAATGACTTCATGCAAACCGATTGTGTCAGGTATAGTATCCCCGGGAGAAAGAATCTCTTCCTTTGTTGAATATCATTTGCTACCACTATCCTCAGCTCTTCGTTCATATATTAAAGACACCTTCCATTTTTTTTTTCAACTTTATTATTTATTAATTTCTACATGTTTTGTATATAGTAATGTGCTGGTTAATAGTCACAGTAATAAAATAATTTAAAAAAAAAAGATAATTAAGTTAATAATAATAAATATATATATATATAATAAAATAAAAATAAATAAATAAAAATATTTAAAATAAAAAATACAGAAAAATAAGAAATAACATAGCGTGTACTTCACTTGATGGAGAAGCTGCCCAATGGCAGAACTCCTTAATCTCTATTTACAGTATACTTAATCTCTATTTACAGTATGGTTGTTTTTTTTTTTTTTTTTTCTTCATATTATTTTTTTTTTTATGAAGTGTTGGCAGTGAGAAGGTCACGGGGCCATTTCCTATTCAGGCGACGTGGTGGATTATCAGGATGGAACATACTGGATAGAGTTTGGGCTAAAGGATTGGGATGTATGGAAAGGCCAGAGTGGAATTTATTAAAGCGGGTTGTAATGATGTCCTTAACTAAAGGGATTTTGAGGTCATTGTGGAGTAAGGAGTTTGTGACATAATAGGGTGCATCAACTATGATTCTTAGGATTTTGGATTGAAAGGACTGTATTCTTTGGATGTTGGAGGGTTTAGCAGTTCCCCACAATTCGACTCCATACGTCCAGATAGGTCTCAGTAACGTCTTATAAATGGTAAGTTTGTTGGTCACAGTTAAGGTTGACTTGCGGCTTAGTAGCTTGTAGAGTTGTCCAAGTCTCCTATTTAGTTCCTGTCTTTTGATTTTTGTATGTGTGTTCCATGTTAGACGGGAGTCAAGATGAAAGCCTAGGTACCTGACGCAATCGGAAGTTGGAATAGGGATGTCATTAAAGTAAATTCTGCCAGGTTGTTTCTTCCTTAGTGTGAAAGTGACATGACAGCATTTGCCTTCGTTGACTTTAATGCGCCAGCGCTGGCACCAGCGCTGTATGTCCATTAGATGCCGTTGGAGATTTTGTCTGGCAGTAAGTGAGTCCGCATCGGTAGAAAGGATTGCTTGATCATCTGCAAAGGTTGCTAGGAGTGTGTTAGGATGTGTCGGGATATCGGCAGTGTATAGGATGTAAAGGATGGGGCCAAGCACACTACCTTGTGGAACTCCCGCTTCCACTTGGTAATAGTCGGAGTAATCTAATCCTTGCCGGACCCTGAAGAATCGATCGGTTAGGTAGGAGCGAAGGATAAGGTAAAGGGTGCTTGGGAGAATGGATTTTAATTTGAACAGTAGTCCGCGATGCCATACCCTGTCAAATGCTTGTGACACATCGAGGAAGGCACCAATGCAGTACTGCTTGTTTTTGAGATTGGAAGATATGCGATCTACAACACGAAACACCTGTTGGATCGTGGAGTGTTGGGCTCGGAAACCAAACTGGTGTTTTGGAAGTATTTGGTGAGCGTCCAGAATTGGTATTAGTTTTTTGGGAAGAATCTTCTCAAAGACCTTTGAAAAAAGAGGAAGCAGGCTTATTGGGCGATAGGAAGAAGGATTACTTGGGGGTTTGCCAGGCTTTAGAAAGAGGATAACAGTGGATAATTTCCACAGGAGAGGAAAGTGTGTGGTTCAGAGAATGGTGTTGTAGAGGTAGGTGAGGAAAGTTACAGCCTTTTTGGATAAGTGGTTTAGGATTTTGGCTGTAATAAGATCATGCCCGGGAGACTTGCATTTAGGCAAGCGGGAGAGGATACATTTGACCTCAGAGGGGGTGACCGCTTTAGGAGGTGGAGACATAGGAAGAGAGGAATCAAGGAATTCTTCTACCTCCGTGCTCTTAGAATGGTTTTCTGGGTCAGGGTGAGGAGTGAAAGTTTGCTTGAGGTGAAGGCCATAGACCTCAGCTATGTCTGCATCGGACGCTGCCCATGTGCTATCATCCCGTTGTAGAGGAGAGGTGGGGGAGTGGTATTTGAGAATTTTTCTGGTGGCAGTCCAGAGGGACTTGTCTTCTGTTGTGAGTGAGGAGAGATAATTGTTGTATTCTTTATTGTGATAAGATCTGAGTTCCCGTGTCACTAAACGGCTCAGTTTGTTAAAAGCTTGGTGGTCAGATGGGTGTCGTGTTCTCTGCCATGTGGTTCTCGACCGTCTTTTGGATAGTATAAGAGTCTGTATATGCATGGGAAGAGGTTTTGTGTTTAAAGGTTTGGGATTAAGAGGTTTTTTGGAGGTAGGTTTGGATGCTATCAAGCACAACTGTTGAATAGCAGAGGTGAAGGATTGTACAGCATCGTCAAGGTGTTTCGGGGATTTTAAGGAAACTCTGAGGTCTATGGTGTCTTCTAAGAGGGATTTAAACCTATCCCAATCAACTTGGCCATTAACCAGTGATGGAGGAGTCGGTTTTGGGATGGGTTGGAGTGACATGGTGAGGAGTACGGGACTGTGGTCAGAAGAAAGTTCATTAAGTGTGCTGGTAAAGGATTGGAGGGGATGTAGGCTTTTGCAGACGAAGAAGTCAATGAGGTCTGGTACTCGATTGCCATCTGCAGGCCAGTAAGTGGGGGTATTAGGAGAGAGGGTTGTGAGAAGCCTGGAGGAAAGGGAAGCGTTCAGGGTACGACCACGGGAGTTAGTCGTCCTGGAACCGCATTGTAGATGTTTCGCATTGTAGTCGCCGCCAGCGAGGAAATGGGAGCCCAGTGAGTCAAAAAATTGACTGAACTGAGCAGAAGTTATAGGTTTATTTGGGGGACAGTACACTGCCGCAAGAGTGATGGGAAAGGTGAATGTTGAGAGTGACACTGTGGTGGATTGGGGATAGTCTGAAGGATCAGAAGGAAATGATGGGAGAGGGAGCGGCGAATCAGAATGGCTGTCCCACCATGGGCTTTCCCGTCTGGGTGGTCGGTCCTGTAAGTTCTGTACCCTGGTATATTAATGTATTTTCGTGACGTAAGTCGTGTTTCTGATATAAGTGCGACGTCAACATTTCTATTATTGAGAAGTAATGTCAATTCGTCTTTGTGTGTATGTACTCCGTTGGCATTCCATAGGAGAACTGTGAGGAATTTGCTGGTTTAGGAATTCATGGTTGAGGAACTGGAAAGTGGGTAATTAGGGCTCTGATGAGATTAATGAGGGGATTTAACATGGACTCCATCATTGACTGGGTTCTAGCAAAAAAGGTTTCCATGATAGTGTACATGTCGGAGGAAGTAGGAGTTGGAGTGGTTTGGGAATTGGCTACGTGACGCTCATGTGGTGCTGGTTGCTGCTGAGTGGAGTGTCTCTGCTGCAGTAACGGGGTTCTGTCCTTCAGCTGGACCTGGCTGGGGGCACGGGAGTAAGAGAGATTCTCCTGGACGTACCTTACTGGAGCACTTGTGCAGGGCTGGTGCTGGACTGGCGGTCCTCGCTGGGGCTGGGTCGGACGTCCTTGCTGGCGTTAAGTTGAGGGTTCCCTCTGAGACTGGGCCGAGGGTCCTCGCTGTCGTTGAGTTGAGGGTCCTCGATGCCGTTGAGCCGAGGGAACTCACTGGCGTTGGGCTGAAGGCTCGTGCAACGTGCGTTTCCCCAGCTGCTGATATGCATTGCAGCCTTTATAGTTAGTAGGGTGACTCTTGTAGCAGAGAGCACAGGTGGCTGGAGTGTCTCTGGTCTTCTGGCACTCTCGGCTGTCATGATTTTCCCCGCATTTGACACAGCGAGGGAGGTGGTTACAGTTGCTCTTTGAGTGACCATATTGTTGGCATCTGTGGCATTGAATTATGTCACGGCGAGGGTGAGGCATTTCTACCACTACTTTTGTGTGGTATAGATCTGTGAGGTCATATATGGTGTTAACATTTGTTGTTCTCTCCAGATTTACAAAAAATAGCGGGAGTGGCACTTTATAAGTTCCCTCAGTTCCTCGCCGGGTGCCAAGGACATTCAGGACACTTTTCGGTTTGTACCCTCGCTCTGAGAGTTCTTCTGCTATTGTCTCAGTGGGAGTTGTGTGGTGAAGATATCGAATAACTACTCGAAGTACACGATCTTCTTGGAGTTGGTACGAGTGGTATTCGGCTTTTGTATCTTTTAGATATTTAATTATAGCGCGATACGAGTCAGGAGTGTTGCAATTTATTTGTCAGAATGTCTACTTAAGCATTTGTAATTTTCCCTGCCAACTATTCGGTTAAGCTGTGTGCATATCAGTTTAAAATTCACTATGTTTTTTACCAAGATCGGTGGGGGCTTGGGAATTTTAGGGGCGGTCGTTGTTTCCATACTGTTTTCCTCAGTGGGAAGAGCGCTAAATGGATTAGGCGTGAAAAACGGCGACTCTGTGAAGGCCGGGGCATTATTGTTCGTTGTTATGTCGTTGAGGCCAGCGAGATTTGTCGCCGACATATTTGTGTTATCGCCTGTCGGGGATGACAGTGTGCTGGTGGACGAGCCCTCATGACTCTGGCTAGCAGCGGGTCACTGACGTCTGGTTGGTGGAGAGCTCAGCGGTGAGGGCTTCCCTCCAGCTGAACGAGTCCTCTTGTTTCGGCCTTTATTTGGTACCATAATTCGATGGTAAAATAGAGAAGGGGAGAGAAGAAAAAGAAAAGGAAAAAAACAAAAAGTTTGGAGGCTACTAGTATCGCACTCGCGCCCGAACGGACCGAGCCGGGAGTAGTCCAAGTGTCAGCCCTTTATCAGATCCAGCCACGGAAGCTGCCTGACTTTAGGACACATTCTCCGGTACTTATCTCTGTTAGGACAAGTAATAGGACGGAACGTGTCGTTCCCCCTCCTCTGATAGCTATTGACCTGTTCACTGACTAGAGCACTAATTTATACGATATGTACTTACGTATTTTTCGTATGTTCGTCCATAGTTTTTCACTAAACTTAGTGAAACTGTGCACTGTCACTTAAACTTGGTCTGTGTCATGTTTAATAGATGTTAGTTATTATTATTACTATTACACTAATTAAATAAATAGTATTGAGGAGCACGTATTGAAGATGTTTGGACAATGGCTGACTAGCGCCGAGTCTTCCATTTTTTAGAATTTTTGAATGATTTGTCCTTGCCCCCTTTAAAGTCAGTTTTATTAATTACCATAGATGTAACTGAGTTATACACATCAATTTCCACTCCAGAAGGGCTTGAGTCCCTCAAACATTTTCTTGAGCCCCCACTCAGTGCCCCCTCCACTGAGTTTCTGATTGGTCTTGCAAAACTAGTGTCCCCTCCTTATGTCAGTTTATACATGGGCCAACGTGAACAACTGTTCCTAGCCTCCCGCCCTTTGCAACCCCTAATCTGGAAAATATATCTAACACTAACAAACAGATGTATTTAGATTATTCCAGCTGACACCCTCCACATACCAAGAGGTCCTTACCTTACTCTCCTCACGGGGCCACCGCATTTGTAATTCTCAAGAAACATTAGAGAATTACTTAGGATCCCTAAAAGAATCTCTTCTTCATAGGGATTAACCACCCCTACTCCTTAACACAAAAATCCTTCCTACAAACCGAACCTTCCATCCTAAACCTAAATCTCCTAATGCCCGAACTCCTAACCTGCTTACTAAATATTTCCCCAGGGTAGAAGGTATCAAGACCAAGATACACGAAGCCCTCTCTATTATTCAGAACAACCCATCCAACAGCTCCCTACTACCACAAAAACCTGGCAATACGTACAGGAAAGCCCTCACTCTCTAAGATATACTAAACATAAAAAAAACCCTCACAAATTCACAAATACATGGTATTTGGCCTTATAACAAAAGCAGATGCTTATCCTGTCCAATTACTAAAACTGGCAACACGGGAAAATGTACTACGCCCATAAATCTCAGAATTAATAATTACGGAGCATCTTGTTCAGAACCACAGTCCCCTCTTCCCATAGTAAGGCATGCTTAGAGTCATTTGAGTTTTAATGGCGTTTTCCAAGTTCAAGTGATTGAACAACTTCCCTATACCGCTTCAGATTTGCAACTGAAGACGAGATACTGCGCCTTTATCCACTTTAAGATCTGGTATCAATTGCCAACAATAAGAGGATTAGGTAAAACCCAATAGCCTTTCCCTTCCTTTGAGTCCCTTCCGCTACACAATACCCACAGTCTAGTCTCTCTTCAATCTTTACCGACGAAGGGCGTGAGATCACCTAAAATTTTACTCTTTGTGATTTTTTCTTTTTGTCTGTGCACTGCACTCTCTATCCCACCTGTTTTTGATTACTACACACACACACACACACACACACACACACACGCACACACACACACATCTTAATATATATAAATTACGTGTTACGTTGTTTGTCCACGATGGACTCCTAAACTACTTAACCGATTTGAACCAAATTTGCACACCGTGTGCGGTTTGATCTAACTTGAATTATAGGATAGCTTATATTTTAAATTATGGTCGCAATATTATTTTATAGCAAATTATTTGCCTATTATCTGTTACCTTCAAATGATTTTAACAGATTGATATCGGCATCTGTTAAAATCATTTGAAGGTAACAGATAATAGGCATATAATTTGCTATAAAATAATTAAAAGTTAAAAGATGGCGTTGCTAATTATTTGTCTATTTGTTAGCACCAAATGATTTTATCAGATGCCGACATCTGTTGACTGGATTAAGTAAACAATTAATAAATGGCGCTGCTATGTTTAACCTACAAACGTATTATATAATACAATATACAATATACAATTTAATAGCATAACCACTACGTGTTGTTGGGACTAAAGTATAGGTTAAATTTATTTTGTAGTACACGAAATACAGTGAAATTCAATCGTTTTTACTTTTCCAATTTTTGGTATTAGCATAGACGGCTACGTGTTGCTTAGACTAAAGTGTAAATTAAATTTATATATATTGAAGATAATACAGTGAAATAATTCCTGCTTTTTTATTATTTGTGCTTCATTGTTCAAAAATATTTAATTGAAATATATACATGTAAGTATTATCCCATAGTTATAAAAGTTGATTAAAATTTGTATGAGATAATGGTACAAAGCTCCCCACGCTTTTTCAATAATTGTACAAATATTTTTTAAAATTATTTTGCACTTTTCAATTTAATGTGCTATAATAGCATATTTTTCAGCTTTTTTTT
>KZ808536.1:150472-165878 GCA_000696205.2 Oncopeltus fasciatus | reverse complement strand
TGTATACCTCAGTGTACCTCTACTGTACACTGCCCTATGACCCCTCACTTGAGTACTGGTGGTGGTTGGAGTACTCTGCTGACCTCACCATCTCCCTTGTATACCTCAGTGTACTTCTACTGTACACTGCCCTATGGCCCCTCACTTGAGTACTGGTGGTGGTTGGAGCACTCTGCAGACCTCACCATCTCTCTTGTATACCTCAGTGTACCTCTACAATGCCATGTCCTGTTAAACGTGTCCTGGTAGAAGCTGAAGTAGCCTCATAGTCTCTCACCCTCACACGTGCTACCACTGCCTCCACATACATCACCCTAATAGCAGACCCATACAACCCCTAAAGAGGATATACTGTCTCATTACAAGCTTTAATGATGTTTCTAGCTATTTGGCCAATAGCTTTGCGTCAACTCTCTCACAAACTCCGGCAGAAATACCTTTTCTCTCTCCCCATACAATTTTTTCTGCCTCATTGTATTTTTAATTCTTTATAATTAAATAAATNGAAAGTTGAAGCTGTAAGAAATATGATTTTTTTTTCTTTTCAAGTACATGTATAATAATATAATATAATAATAAATGTGACTTTAAATTCATCTATTTTGCGTGTACGTTATTTTAGTCTCGTGAATTTAATTTGTAAATTAATTATTGAAATTATCGATTACATTAGTCAGATTGAGGACATATGCTTTAACCCGGGATATGTTTCACGTGGTCTCCTCTCTCTCTACTAATTGGTAATGCTTGGTAAAGGTCTAATTTGAGGTATTTAGACCTTCGTCCTGTTAAAGAGGCAGTGTATCGTGAAGATAACCACAACAATTGATTGCACACTAAACGACCAATGTCAATCTCTTCAAGAAATTAATATTTTACTGCAATTAACCGATAGACGGCAGACAGGTTACTTACTGGCACCAAAGAGTTTGACCCTACAAGAAGTTCATTGTCTCTACCAACTGTCCATCTCCAGAAACGCTAGAATTCTTCTAAGCCCTTATTATATATTAAATTTTTAATACAATGCAAAATATATGTTATTGGAATAGTCTTTTAATTAAAAAGAATTCATGTAATTTATTGCTCATTTATGAAGATTTATTAAAGAGACTATTTAACTTTAAAAGCAGTATTTTGGAAGAGTTTTTCAATAAACGTAATATAATTCTACCATACGTAAAACACTCGACATAGTAAGTCAAATTGTATTTATAAATAGATTTTCATTTTGAAATGTTAGGAATCGTGTTTTGTACAAATTTATGTATAAATGTCAAAAAAGCACAAGATTTGAATTGAGCATATTATCAGGATGCTATATGTTCTACCAACGTGAATACCTTGATATTCTTACACATAATCTTTTAAAATATTTACGCATCTGAAACATTAACGAATTGTAGTTCAGCAGTTTCATACTATACACACACATTTATATACACATACTGGATAAAACGTACGTCATGTATAGATATATTTGCCTATACACTCTAAATATACCATTCAAAAAGAAGTAGACTGACTCCGTTTCCTAAGAGTATCCTTTCTGCAAGATTGTAATCGGCCGATCTAAACGGTCCTTGGAAAAGTGGACCTTAAGGGAAGGCCCGTTACATAATCTTTAATTTCTTCTTGTATATTAGAGTTAAGAAATAAATAATAGAACCTAATGAATTTTAAGTGTAATTTTCTAACATTAATACGCAATGGCATATTTACAATAAACTTATATTAAGGAAAATATTTATGAACACATCTTCTTTTATTATGTTTGAATGCGCCATATTAGCTTAAAAATATGGAAAACGAACTTTGTGTTTACAGTTTAAATTGAAAACTCTTAAATAGGAAAAGTAATGTGAACTCTTCAAAGTAAGAAGGGAAACCAAATCCAGTGACTGTTATTGTTAGTTTTGTACAAAAAAAAGTTATCAAACACAATTTTGTATTTAGTAACAGCCATTTATTCTTATTTATATCGATATGATGAAACATGGGAAATCTGCTTAGATTGCGCACCTCCTGTGAGATGGGACTATTTCTATTAAGTTGCACATGAAAACGTTGTAATTAGAGTCTCACTCTAGTATGACGTCATTGATTGAATAATTTATCGGTATTGAAATAAAACTGTTAAATATAAGCCATACCCTTTGTATTATAGTAAAATCGATTAGTAAGAGTCGAGTAGATTTTCGAAGTCAATGATAAAGGTATAGTACGTATTTTATCAAATTATTAAATATTAAAAATTTGCAAAACGTTCGCCTTACTTAAATAAATAATACTTGAATAATTGTATAGATGATCAAAATATAACTTTAAAGTAAACACAACTTAAAAAGAGATTTAAGAAGTATTATAATTTAAAACTCACGGGACAACTCAGGTCATGCTATCCAACAGGTCTGCAGACGTCTCTAGTTCTGGGATGTCTGAGCAGAGATTATTTCATTGAGANGTCACATTTATTATTATATTATATTATTATACATGTACTTGAAAAGAAAAAAAAATCATATTTCTTACAGCTTCAACTTTCAGTTCAATACACTAGTTTTCATATGCACCATCATTACAGAGACATACTCTCATGTCTCTTCTGTATCTCTGCGACTCGAGATATTCTCCTGACTCAAAGTAAGGCTGCCAATCGCAATCGTATAATCCTCAGAGACATCGCCTTGGGAAACACAATAAAATATAAAGGGCTTACATGTTGACCTTGTTTCGCACCCAAAGTTTGTCTGCCTGGACATCTCACATAGCAATGAAATGTATGTTTACGTCAGAAACATAGGTAATAGTTTATTCAAATAATGCAATATACTTTTATTGCTATAGCTTTTTGTACAGAATTAATTTTCTTGATAATTAAATCCTTTAATATATTACAATTTTAAGAAAATTAAAAAAATCCATAAGTTTGCTCCTTAATTATATTCATATCTAATACATATGTCATGTAAAATTAAAATTGAAATGAAATGAAAACTTGCAATTTTGTGCAAGAGTTATTCATAATCATAATATCTCGAATTGGTATTAATTATTATTACAGAATAAAAAAAATTGTATTATTAATAATAAAACATGGAAATATTTCAACACATGTTTTGTGATGTATAATTTATATGTAAATAGATAAATATGGTAATGTGAGGAAAGTATGACCAAGGCTATTGTAAAATGCCAATAAGATTAAGTAAAATTTCTTTTTGATCTGTGTAATAGTAGATTCTAAAAAAAAATAAGCGCAGATAGGATTTTTTCATGTGCTTTCTTTTTATTTGCTTGTATAGTTTTCTTGAAGCAACATATTAGACGGGATAAATTTAATTGAGGTTAGTGTAAAAAAAAATTTTTTAAATATATAATACCCATTTCTTTTTCTTTTTTTTTAGGCTTATTGCATAATCAAACCTATAATTAAAATAAATATTTCTAAACAAATTAATAATCAATATCACTAGAATGAATAAATACATAAATGTTTGATACTTACTCAAAGGAGTATCATATATTAATGAAAATACTTCTTAACCCTTTTGTTACACTTACCGTGAATATTATGAATCAGCTTTAATAAATTAAACAAACAGTAAGACATAGCAAAATGTCTAACTCTTATCCAATTACCAACGCTGTGTAAAACAAAACGTGTTTTGGCCAGTTTCTTTACTTAAAACGTAAGTAAAGAAAATGGCCGAAACATAAAGAAGAAATAGAGAGAAGATGGAGAGCGAGGAAGCAACAGGCTGCCAGTTCGTAATGGACTCTTTGGAGATGAGGCTTTCGGATTCCGTGCGTTTTTCATCTGTTGATCTGCATTCTAGGCGGGATTCTCTAGAGTCTGAGTGGGGGAGGGGAGGGGGTGCTGGGACCCAAGTATCCCTCGCATACTTGTGGCTCGCCAATAGGAAGTGGCGGGGGGTGTCACACTTCTCTTGGGGGTCTTCCTAGTCGTCGTCCCAATGTACATCAGACAATGATCCTAATGGGAATAAATAGGAACTCCGATCCTGATTGAACTTCAGGATCTATTTCTCCAGGATGTACAGGATTCTGTCCTATATTTACTTCCCTTATCTCTGAGACATCTTGTTAGATATGAACGTAATTAGGTGTTAGATCTGAACCCGGTTTGCATTTCAGAACCTAATTTTAGGGTTATTTTATATAACCACTATTGAACATATGATGGTTATAAATATATATATATATATATATATCATCATATATTTATATAGTTAGTACATATAATATATAATAATAAATAGTATCCGCTACAGGAAATGTATCGTTTAAAATAAGTGCGTTCTTTTGGCAATCAAAATATAATAGTCTCGATAATAATAAACAAAAGTAAATAATAAATAAACATATATGATCTGACGTCATCAGTATTTCAGCCGCATTATTAGCATTTGTAAAAACACGCACCAGCTGGTTTGCGTTTTTCACGCAAAAGACACAAGTGTTGCATAGAAAGAAATGAGTCCTCCAATAAAATAAATGTAGCTGAATGACGAGGTCAGGTTTTTATGACGTCACTAAGTAACAGATATTTCCGAGAATCTCTTCGATTGTAGCTCGATGGGACGCGTGGGATTTCTTTAGCTGCAACTCCAGATTTCACGATACTAGGGTAGTTCTACCTTTGTTGACTCGCTGGCACTAATGACGTAAAATTTTGTGAATCGAGTAATTGCGGTTGGGAAGTCTCTGCAAATTGTTGAATGAATACCACGCCTTTCTTCAGTATATCAATTGTATATAAAGGGTGTGATATCGCTGCAGACTGTCGCATTGGCTCAGAGTGATAACGCTATCAGTCCAGAAGATGGCTCCTTCGCTATGTGTTTATGCGCGGGAAAATATTTAACAGCTCACGACTGTTCTAATGACAGTGGGTTTCCCGCTCTTAATTTACGTGAGTACACCTACGAAGGTAAACATGATGACAGAATCAGCCTTAGCTGAGTTAAAATGTAGGTTCCTGCCTTCAGAGGATTCTGTTTATAGAGTGTTATTCTCCTGAGTCCTATAAAAGATATGCTCCCGCTCGTCATCAAGTGCGGGAGGTCAGGCCAGCTGTCTGTGACGGACGAGCTGTTCCTCCTGAGATAGGTGAACTTAACGCTCGTCATCAAGTGCGGGAGGTCAGGCCAGTTGTCATGGCCTGGCTGGTGGCCGTGCTGTCTGACTCGGCAGAAGAAATCCGATGGAAATATACATTATGTGTCGGATGGCTGATACATTATGATATGATACCTTCCCAAATATATCACTCATTGCTTTAATTATTCGAAAAATAAGACTCGAACGCAGGATACGGTAGCTCCACTGAGATCCTCAGTGTTGGGGCCCCTAGATGACTCGCAGCGTTAGAAAATGAATGATTACTCAGTTCTTTTTGGAGAGAAAAGAATAAATAAAGATGATTTGCTACTATGGCCAATGCTTGAATTACAATAAATAGTACTTCTAGACAAGCATTGAATACGAATAAAATATAAATTACGATACAGAAAGAAACATATAAGAAGCAAAAGTGATAAATTTAGTCCTCATAGCTAAAATATCTACTGAAGCCTCAACTAAGGCAAATTAAAGGAATTCTCGCCAAAAATTCTTCCCATTAATTTATAATTCTCTAAAAATTTTAAATTTGTTTACATAATGCTATTCAGAAGCCGATTAAAACGATAGAGAACAATGCAATCTAATCCGAATGGCATTGCAATTAGAATTGCAATTCTAGGAGCCTTCAAGATAAATTTGATCGAAAGGACTTAGCCGGGCTTTGCCGCCCTGCCTACTGATCGTATTGCTCTGAAACTGAAGCTTTCTCCTGTCTGGACAATCTCCCCATTAGTGCAGTTGGTTAGTTTGTTCCAGTTAGTCCCTGGACTCAGAGCACTCAACAATTAGGTTATATTTCATAAGGGGGGTCAATCCTAATTGTCTACATTAGAGTGCTCTTAATTATTCTTTGATGCCATATATTAAATAAAAAATAAATTAAATAAATTTGGGCAAGCCAGTAATATCTAAGTTGTGAAAAGAACGTCAGAAACATATAAAATTAACATATATCACACTTCTTCCGGTTAGAAAAGTCTGCAGACCTGTAGGATAGCCCGTCCTGGTATCTGAGTTATGTAGAGGGACGTCAGACACAAATAACAATAATATCCATCACTTGGAGTAGACATGGCTTAGTGAGGTAGAGTGNAGTCCTGGTAGTATAACTGGAAAGTACACCGGCCCGGACAGCAGGAGATCCAGGTTCGATTCCTGGCTGGGACAGATAGTTTTTTATTTTCTATTCCCTCTCAATAATTGTTAATGAATATGGTTGTGTGTTTATTTTACTTATTGTTTTTGCGATGAAATTATAATGAAATTTATAATTAAAGTATTTCTGTCTGTGTCGAAAATTTTAAATATTTATTAAAAGGCTTTTATAATTAAGAATCATTTAATAACAGAGAAAATATTTTCCCCTAAATTCATAATGAAGCGTATTGTCCAACATATTTACCTTGCTTGATATTCTCTGAAATATGTGTAATATATGAGGGATATATTAAATAACAGAGTTCACACTCATACTCCCAAATTATTTATGCATGTATTTACTAACAAACAAGAGGCTTAATTACTCCTCGAATAATGCTAATTAGGGATATTACAATGTGGAATAATCTGACGGTAAGAGAGAGATAAAGAGAGAGTATATAATATTAAGGGATGGAAATAAATGTCTTCCTACAAGAAAAATAGGAGGGTTGGAGTGAGGAGAAGCGAGTTAGATCGTGCAGATAACAATGGTGCATTTTCCCTCTGGCTGGGCGTAGCTCATGGGAAATATTCAACCAACTATTTTTAAGAAGACCAGAAAAGGCAGATAACTCAAACCCCATATACCTAACCTTTGTGCATTTGTCTATGAGAATTGTATAGTTTTAATCTTTGTTAAATCTTTATTTTTAATCCTTTCACATTTCCAACTAATTTTACTAATAAGAGATATTTCCTCAGTTTAGTGAAGTCCAGCTCTTTAGGTACTTGAAAACATTACCTTCTTTGTCCAAGGCCTAGACAAAAGTTTTCACAAGTCCTGGCTTGATTCGGAGAAGTGGAAGAACGACTTTGTCTTGAGTTAACAAGTTAGCAGGTACAAAAGATGTTCCTTAAGGACACTATTTCTGTCATGCTCAATTGTCTCCCTGCTGTCCTACAGGAATAAAAAACAGCAATACCTTTTTTTAAAAGTGTATTGCTGTTTTTTGATGCAGTAATCACCTCATCGAATCCCCTCACATATCCCACTGATGCTGTCGATCGTATATTTACCGATAATAGCCTGTCTAGGGCGGGACTCGAACCTGCAGTACCTGACTTCAAGTCAAACTGGCGCCTCTGGCAAAGTATTTTATGGACAGGCTTTACTCCTGTTATCGCAAAATATTGCTTACTTGACGGTAAGTTGAGATGACAAGGGCGAGCATCACCAAGACATTTTAATTTGACACTTTGGTCTGAAGAAACGAAATTTCATACAAACTCCCCTGTGCCTTTAATGTGAGATATTTCATAATTAAAGTGTCAATTTAATGTACCAATCGTGACCAACCCCTCAGTCATCATATATATAGGTCCAGAGATTTTACTTAGTTATGAATTTTCGTCATTACATTTGTACAAACAAATTTTTGACATACAGCGTCCTTGCAGCTGTAGACTGGCGTGTTGACATTCCTGCCGGTTCTATATCGTAAGATTTATAATTTTTTTTTTTTTTTTTTACTCCCTTCCATCCACTTAGTATCGTGGATGGAGTTGTTCACAGTGTTCCAAACACCCCACGAAATAGACAATCTTACATTTCAAAGTGGGACTCGAACCCCGTAGTGCCAGACACGAGACCCCTTGGCTGACTCGAAGACACTTTCGTTCATTTGAACTGAAATTTACATTTCGATTTATTCTGCTTTGTCTTGACTAATTGCTAACTTTACATTAAGTCTATTACGAGCAACACTATACCTTATGCCGGAGAAATTAATTATTCAGGTTTTCGGTCAGGATCAGAAAAATGAAATACTCCAAAATTTTTGGGTAATTATTTAATTATTGCCGACTTATCGACATAACTTGTAAGTTATCATCACGGCAATAGTGATGTCTGGAGAGATCTCCGAGGAAGGCTTATTGTCACATCTCAGAGCGCAGAACTAAACTGAGTTTTCAGTCACCCAACAATTTTTGAGTATTTCATTTTTCTGATCCTGGCCGAAACCCTGACATATTTCACCAGCATAATATTCGACGGTCAACCAACCTCCAACCACGTCAACTACATCCAATATTTATTGAAATTCTTGACACCATAACAAAATATCCATAAAAAAAAAAAAAATTCCTGATGCCCGAAGAAGCGTAGAAATAAACCATGTAAGGGATTTAAGCAAGCCCGGGGCGTATCGCCTATCCGGCCGTGAAATTGGGTACCCCCCCCCAGAGGATGTAGCGTCCGAATCAGAAATTGACACAAATTGATGATTCCACATGATACGCCGGCATTTGTGTAATTCCATCAGAGCTATCCGACAACCAAAATTAGATCTGCGCCGTGAGAGACATCTCTGCTCTTCAGATTCCCATATGGGCAGCTATGGTAGATGCGATTAAGCAAATGAGTGGAACGCGACAGAATTTTAGTTTTGCTAGTTTCAATTAGTTCAAATTTGTGAGGGAATCTCCCCACAGGACTTCATAAACAAAGTATATTTCCTGCAAGATTCTATGCCAAATATCTTATTTTTGCTTTTTTAATATATTTTAGAAAAGTCCATGTGTCTTTGATTAGGGGTTGGATCCAGAACGTTCCAATAAACTTGTTTACTCAATGAATTCGCCTTGTTTTATTCAAGTACATATTCAAAGAAATTATTTCAATTACAGGCTTTGAATTGTCCAACTAAATACACAAAATCCATGATTGCACCTCACTATGTAATATGTATAAGCAGAAAATATGCTTATTAAACTTTACATATATTTTTTTTTTTTTCCATATTTAGTTTTTAGGGACAGTCACCATATAAATACATTTAGGGAAACCTTGAACTTCCTGCTTTTTACAATATTTCTCACCAGAATGGTTGACAATAATTAAAGTAGTAATGTAATTTCTCGAAAAACTTAACAATTTTANTAATATTGTATAAAATATAAGATAAAATTATAAACTGTAAATTAAATTACGATGCTAGGAAATAGGAAGACGTTTTAACAGTAAATAAGTAATAGATATTTAATTGATTTGAAAACTAATTGATATAACAAAATTAACAATAAAATAAAGAAATATAATAAAAATAATAATTTTGAACAATAACATTTTCAGTATTGTTTTTTAAGTAATGTCTTAGTAACTCGCAATATATATTTAAATATATCAATCATCGCAAGGTAAAATAACTTATTAGATATAAAACATTATATTGATTTAGTTGTTGTGTATAATCCCAAGTAAATTTCAAACAATTAATGAGATGGAATAGATTAAAAAATCTAACTGTCCCAGCCAGGTCTCGAACCTGGAACTCCTGCTTTCCGGGCCATTATGCTTCCATTACACCACTGGTACGGGGCAGATAGATTTTTCATTCTATTCCCTCGCATTAATTGTTTAACATTAAGTTAAGTTTATAATTAAATTAAGCAAATTATACAGTTAATATTTTGCAGGATATATGAAAGCTCCAGCTTCACGGGAATCTTTTTCTTTAAATTATAAATCGATAAGTAGTTTAAATGTTTTGAAATTAAAATACTATACTTTAAAATAATTAGACTATATATTTTTGTAATAAAATATCTAACTGAAGTTTTTGAGAGTGAGATTTTATTTAGTTAACTTTTTAAGGAAAGCTCTCTACATATCATCATTATATATATATATATATATATACACAAACTTTTTTTTTAATCGTCTATATATACTTTAGAAAAAAATCTAAAAACAATAATTATATTGCAAGTAAATGTGTTAATTATAAAGGAATTAATCACAAGGAGAGGTTTAGTTTGTGTACAGTTGCTAGGAGTGTTTACATCCTAGAGTGCAAGGAGAACTAAACATGGCTAAGGATTGGGTGCAGTTTTCGCCGGACCATTAAGCCAAATGGTTGGACCAGGAAGGGATAGGAATTTTTACACATTTGTCTCTCTGTTTGTCAGTGACAGGAATAACTCGGTAATCGAGTAAGCGACTCATTAGTTTCTCTTGAGGGCTGCTGATTCACAGATAAGTTTTGTTGCAGAACTCTTGGCTCGGAGAAATCAGAATGAGAAAAAAAAAGAAAATACTATCAAGGAGGATTGCTGTATTCTAAGTAGCTCAGATTCCATGTTTATTTTGAGATGGAAATAGATGACTTGATTTGACAACCTGGGGATTGTGGGTGTATGGTAAAATGCTTAAGACAGCTCGGAAGTACTTAAATTTCATGGTTACAAAGTTCGATGTCATCTGTGATATGTGTTCGCCAATGTGACATTAGCGCTGGGAAAATGGGAATTAGCGCTGGGAATTCCATCATTATGTTGTCCATAGGCGCAAATTAGTGACCGCTCGTCGCAACACTAGTTAAAGGAAAAAAAATTGTCAATTTTTTGAATTTGAAACTTTAAACCTCCCATCCACCTCGAACTATATCGTTTACAAATACGTTTCACCATTAAAACTCAATTTACAGAGTTTTGTTTTTATACAAGAAGAGAGAGAGAGTCCCAACCCGTCCTCGAAATAATATTTTTTTTAAATTTCTTTATAAAAAATGTTTTCTTAAAATTTTATAGAATATAAATGAAAAAAAAAAAAATGTTGTGTTTAATATTATTTGTCTGTCAGTGTAATAAAAGATCAGGGTTTTGGTCAGGGATGAAAAGAAATTAATAGGGTATTATGAGGAGGGGTATGTCTGGGATTCGGTTGCCATGGGAGTTATAGAATTATAGCTGATTTGTAAACAAAATAGTTTTTTTCATATCGAGCCAAATTTACAGGCTTTAATCAGGGCAAATTGGCTGATGGCGAGAGATATACAGTGAGAGTAGTAGTCAACAGTGACTAAAGAATGGCTGAATCATTTGCCCTAATGAAAGTCTGATTAAATTTAGACCAAAATGTTAGAGAAAATAAATATACTCATAAATTTATTTTGTTTACAAATTCTTCAGCTTCCAAAACTGAATACCTGATTAACCTCTTCTCATGAAACTCGACAGGCAACTTGTTTACTCCAAATTTGCTATCAGTCTCTTATTGATGCCAACAATTCGGCTTACAATGTTATTGTACAGCTGGAGGGCTATGTTGATGTAGGAAGGAATCACTGTAGGTAGGAGTAATGGTACAAGAAGAATCACAAGTGAACTAACTTTACAACCTCATTTTGATTTGAAATTCTGTTTTACAATATTATAAAATTATTAAAAAAATTTTTTGTAAAAATTTTAAAATACAAAAGAATTAGGAGGGGAAATTTTCTTTCAAAATAATTTCTAACCTTGTTCACAACTTTGGAACCGCTCTGAAACGCACAATTCTAGGACTTTTCCTTCAATACCTAACTCGAATAATAAAAGACGGCTTGTTATTTAGGGCGGGAAATTAGTCTGGACACGCTTTCCATTTCAGAGTCCAATTAAGGTTGGGTTTTCATTAACTAAAACCTTGGAGAAAAACAGTGTTTGTTCTCATTAATTTTTTATCCTTCTCACCCCCACACCACCCCATACATTTCCCAGAGGGGTGGAGAAAGAAAAGTACACCCTTTGTGGGAAATGAGGGATTAGCAGGACCCCGTAATAGCCTTTGCATGTCTCACTTAGCATTCCTAATCCAAAAATGTTGTATTTTTAGTGGGAAGACATTTTGCGTTGAATGCGCTTTCTGCGTTCTGGGGCATTACGGGCAGAGTCGATGGCAGTGCAGAAATAACTGGTACTTTCAGAATATAACATGGAAACTTTCGGTTTACTGCTTCATTTCGGTAGATCTTAAATATGAATATGTAGAGAGATTTGAATATACAGGTGTAAGTGTGTCCTCCAAGTGATGGATATTGTTATTTGTGTCTGACGCCCCTCTACATAACTTAGATATCAGGACGGGCTATCCTACACGTCTGCAGACTTTTCTAACCGCGATGTGTGAGCAGAGATTATTTCATAGAGACCTCCACAGATATAATATTAGCTCTCACAGGAGGGAATACAGCCCACTAATAACCAAGCTGAAGTCCTCACTCCACTCTACCTCACTAAGCCATGTCTACTCCAAGTGATGGGTATTATTGTTATTTGTGTCTGACGTCCCTCTACATAACTTAGATATCAGGACGGGCTATCCTACACGTCTGCAGACTTTTCTAACCGGGATATGTGAGCAGAGATTATTTCATAGAGACCTCCACAGAAATAATATTAGCTCTCACAGGTGGGAATACAGCCCACTAATATTTAGGACGAATTTCTCATTTAACCTAACCTAAATGTTTTTACTCAAGGGATGCTTTTAATATTTGTATCCTGCATTAATTTATTTATGAACGATAATTACATTTTAAATATGTTGCAATGGTTCAATTATCTTTGGAGGGTTGCGATAATTACCCTCCAGGTTTCAAGTCTGATGAATATTCATTAGCAATCAGAATTAATTGAGAATTTCTTGCATCATTGAAATCACAGATTTGATTTTCATTATTTACTCTAAGAGCAGATATAATGAATATGAATGGCTTTCAAATGTAACAATTTTGTTTTTAAAACCGCTGGAGTAAGTAATAATTCAATAAATGCTTAAACAGCTTTGCGGTTATATTAAAAAAATTTGCTTTGTTATATTTAAAAAAAATACCACTTATGGTATTAAGTGAATTTAAAGCTGTTAAAATTATATTTGAATCTCAGTCCATTTTTAATTTAGAAGTAATCACAGAACAATGAAGGATAACATAAAATTCTTATCTGCCTTAACTTTACTAATTTGAAGATTTTTAATCGATTGTGTCATTGATAACGAAAACTAAATAAATTTATTCCATCCATATTAATTTTAATAATCATAATTATATGACTAATTAAATAACTAAATTAATAATTAGTCGTCCTACCGGAGTAGTAATGATGGGGATACAAGGAAATTACAGAAAGAGAAAAGTGAACTGCTGTATTGATTGTGATTGTGAAAATTGTGATATTTATGTTGTTCCTGCGACGAACAACTGTTCCTGTGACTTTGAGAAGGAGTACAATTGTGCGGTAAAGATTTGCATACTCTCAAGAAGGCTATGGACTATTTGATGAGGATTGCGGAATGCGTACGTTTGTAGGTCAAAATTATGTACATCATGGAATGTCGTCACTGTTTTCCCTGTAAATTCATTCATTGCAGTACAAGTAGAATATTCTCATTTTCATATCCTATAAAAAAAAGTGTTATTTAGTTACTGCCTTTTCGCATTGAGTAACAGGTTCGGATAATGCATATTAAAGTACATATATTGTTATTGTGAAATAATTTAGTCCTTATTTCATAATGATAAGATTAAATCCATCAACTTATCTTGAAATGTATAAAAGTAGTTTTGTGTTGGGATGTCCGCGACCCGGAATCAGCCGTATTGGCACCCAAGTCCTGAAGGCACTTGTTGCCGATATGTCTTCTGGTCCTAGTCTCAATCCAACACATGTTCCAAGGAAGAGTAAACTCAAACCTCCCTAGTCGAAGCCGGGTAGGGGTGTAGTTGGTCGGCTGAATTATGAAGGGGTGGGTTTTCCTAAGCACTTGCCTCCTCTATAAGTACACCTTTTGCATAGCGCCTCCTTACGATACAATAGTAATAATAATCCAAAGTCATCTAATCTTCTACTCTTATCACGAGAACATCTGATTTTACTATAAAATTATCCAAAGTTCTCCAAACAATACTGAAACATATACAAAGGGAGCGAAAAAAAAATCTTACTTCTTCAACCGCGACTCGAACCCGGGTCTCTTGCTTTTTCTGGCATTTTATTCTAACAGATAATCCCCTATTCCTATTTGTACATTTTTTCTCTATATTAATCTGAACCTTTAATTTTATATTTAAAATAAACATAATTCCATTAAATAAAACAGATAACTTTAGCTTGTAAACCGTAAAATTATAACAAAAGGAGAGTTTGTTGACCGTAGATATTATTCTAAGATGATTTTTGTTGGGGTTCGGTCAAGGTAGATCCAAAAAACACAAATTTAAAAAATGTATTTTTTAAATTTGTGTTTTTTGGATCTACCTTGATCGAACCCCAACTAAAATCATCTTAGAGTAAAATTATAACTTACGATACTGATAAATCCTTACATTTATTGGTCACTTTCACTGTGTAATTTCTAAAATGTTTTTTTAACTTATTTCTAAATAAATCTGTGTAGAATTTAATAACTCTTAACTAAATATTTACCAGCTAAATCGGAAAAAAACTTATGTGCTCAAACTTGACATTTCAGGGAATTCCTATTCATCCGATTCCTCCCTTAACGAACCTCGTCTTAAAAATTACATTTAAAAGCGACAAGCCAAATTTAGCTTATAAATGTAAATTAAAGTTAAGAAATTTGTGACCTGTGGGCTTGATATTTCTTCTATCAACCCATGAAACAGTTGTTGAGTTTCATGGCTCTAAGTAAATGTTACGTCTGTTACATGGGTTTCTGTACGCGAAATTGATAGTTGAGAATCCCTGCTTCCTTAATTCCTATGTTGTAGAAGAACGAAGTTAGCTATTCATCTTCAATCTAAAATATGCTAAACTTCATTAGGAAAAACTGAAAACTGTGTCGTGTAGGGCATTAACACACACACACACACACACACACATACACACACAAACTGACATAAACAAATTTATACATCCACATAAACATACGCATACATATACATATCGGAATACATTTGACATTAGAAGTTCATTCGAATTTCAGTATGTAATTACAGCCATTCAAAACCAAAGTGCAAAGCAAATTCTTAACCTTATTTCTATTTCATAACTTCGAGCGTTTTTTATTTATCTTAGAATTTAAGTGCTATGATGGTGAAGACTGTGACTGAAAAAGGTAATTCATATAATATTACCTAGGGACGTCACATGGTCTACAGTGATTTACTTAGGTAAACGTAAGAGACTTTTACTTTTATCTTATGTGTTAAGGCGTCAGTGCACCTCATATTTCTACAAAATATGTTTTAGTAAAATTTTAATTTACAGAAATCTAACTATGCACTAAAATTTGGATGTCATCTAATACGCGTCATATGTAAATATATATATATAT
>KZ808536.1:129442-140350 GCA_000696205.2 Oncopeltus fasciatus | reverse complement strand
ATAGTATATATAAAAAGGCTTTAAAGATCAGAATTTTATAAAGAAAAATAGTCTTTATAAATACTGGTGTACATTTTCCCAAGAGAAATTAAAATTTTTTCTAATAAATTATATATTACTTTTTATATGCACAAATACAAGAGTATCCAGGAAGGAATCTCTTAGCGTTTTGGTAAAATTGATCCATTCTATCGATTTAAAATATAACCACATCCTCCCATATATATATATATAAACAGTCGAGATGAAAGAGGTACTTCGTTGAGGAGTATATAGGTAAATTTATATTATCTTTGCAATCGTCAATAGAAAATATGAATATGATCAGTATAAAATGTAGTTTTATATATTGTAATATGTAATTTTCTATGCTGTTATAAGCTACTTTATGTAACACAATAATTTAAACCTAGATTTTTACGAATTTAAATAAGAAGCTCCCCACTCATTTCTCCCCTTTGAAAATATATATATATATTTTTTTTATAATTTAAACCGTTAGATGGATTCGTAAATTGCTAAAACTAGTCGTGGGGGAGATGTGTTAAAATATTATTAAAATGATAAAAATCATTTATAAAATGGAATGTTTAGTGCTTTAATATTATACAAAAAATATTCTGAGTAGCAGGTAAGATCATATTAGTCACTTTCTGTTATACATCTTCTAATATGTCTGGTTTACCTTCTCCTTCACTTATGACATTTTTTACATTTTTCTTTCAAGAAGTGCTCTTATAAGGAATGTCGTGGACTGTTCTTCAGCCGGCTAGACGTGTCTGCAGAGGAACTCATGCTTGCGAGAATAAGCATTTCAGAAGTAAAGACTATAGCGGATTAGCTCCAGCGAGAGAACATGGAGTTCTCTCAGATTAGTCAGGGAGTTACATCCTAACAAAGGGACTTAAAGCCCATTGTCCTCTGGGGCTGGTAATCCCTTTGGTCTCTCGAGGGTGTTGTCACTGGTATTCTTAAGCCTCCGCTGTTCTGGGTTTTCCCAAGTAAGCGTCTCTCCGTCACTGGCTCCTCACGCTTGTCCGAACACCTCCGGCTAGAGGGCTAGACTTGTCGTCCGGAATCAAAGTGAATCTTAAAGGAAAACATGTCTCTGCTCCAAAACCAAATTAATTATTTTTTTTAAATATTATTTTTTGTGGTATTTTATCCCACGTAAATTTTAACAATTTTTAGTGCAAGGGAACAGGATAAAAAATCTAACTGTCCCAGCCAGGACTCAAACCTGGATCTCCTGCTTTCCGGGCCGGTGCGTTTTCCACTAGTCCCACACTAGTGTCGAGAGTCTAACATCCGAGGCAGATGAACGTAGTGCGGGGAATTTAATAACTTATCAGACTTGTCTCGGTAGCATAATTGGTAAATGCACCGGCCCGAAAAGCAGGAGATCCAGGTTCGGGTCCTGGCAGGGTCAGTTACATTTTTTATTCTGTCCCCTTGCACTAAAAATTGTCCAAATTAATTATATCCGATATTCTGACGTCAAGTATTTAAAGTTTTTATTAAGGAAAGCCTGTCAGGTAGAAGCCGCGTAAACTAAGCGAATTTTNTATATATATATATATATATATATATATATATATATATATATATATATATATATATATATATATATATATATATATATATATATATATATATATATATATATATATATATATATATATATATATATATATATATATATATATATATATATATATATATATATATATATATATATATATATATATATATATATATATATATATATATATATATATATATATATATATATATATATATATATATATATATATATATATATATATATATATATATATATATATATATATATATATATATATATATATATATATATATATATATATATATATATATATATATATATATATATATATATATATATATATATATATATATATATATATATATATATATAAAATCTATCACGAGACCAACTGAAATAGCTGTATTCCTTCAGAATTCACTAGTAGATATCTTTCTTATGGGTCTTTAACACAAACACATACACACATCTACGTCACAAAATGAGGACAACGTTAGAATGGTAGGTGTGAGATGTATCTGAGTAAGCTCTTCAGTACCAAATGTCCAGGTTTCAGCGGGAGTCCAAACAATGTCCAAGAGAAGTACCTAGAGAGTCCTCAGACAGGTAACGAATCTCTCGAATGATGACGGACGTATTATCCAGAAGAGAATACGATATCGTTTATTATCAGATTTGATTGAAAACTCCTTCAACAAATAACTTTTTATTTTTATGTCAATTTTGGTAAAGTTGCATTTTATATTCTTATCAAACTTCAATTTTTATTATCTGAGTGATCGAAGCCAGGGCTCTTTTTGAAGTATGGTCGAAATTGCTACGTACACTATTTTGATATGAGAGTGTCGTCTGTATTTCCCCTCTAACGTATCATTCGGTAATTTCTCAAAGTAAATATATATTCCTACTCCAGCTTTAATTTCAAATATTTATTACTGAAAGAGGTATTATAAAATACAATATTTATCTAAAGTTATCCATGTGGCAGGACCACCCCTCATGGTAGCCCTGAAGATGGCTTACAATGTAAGCCTAAACTTCGTCAGATATTTAAAAATATCACTTTTTTGGGGGGGGATAAACCTTGACCGAACCCTAAAAAAAAACAAAAACCATTAACTAATATTTATCTACATTTATAATATTCCTGAAATTATAAAGACCAATTTAACCCTGTACTCAAGGTAAATATTCCTTCAAGAAAAAGTTCAAATATTTGTGAAACAAACAGAAAGACAGAATCCTTTCTTCCCCTCTCAGACCAAAGTATGCGTTCTTTCTCATGCCTAATAATTAAACAGCTTTTGAATTATGAAAACAAAGTTAAAAGATAGTAAGAGGCCATTCTATTAAAGACATTAATTATTAATTTTTACGCTAATTACCTCAAAGTAAAATTCCATTATCAGTGGATCCTAAGTTAAAGTTTATTATATTTTTAAACGAGATATTCATCATTTAAAATATTTACAAATAAAGCATCTAATAAAACCATTAAAAGCTATATGAAAAAAAAAGAAGCAAGAATCGTTACTTATAAATAATACAAATAAAAATAACATTTGCATTAATATTACATGTGAATATTTTATACTACAATGAGTTAGGTATTAAATAAATAAATAATAGTTTGGCACAAATTTCTAAAATTTTCCTCTCAGTCATGAAAATGTTATATTAGGGACACGACGTTCCCTCTCGCCTTCATGATAGTCCTGAAGATGGGTTACAATGTAAGCCGAAACGTTGGCAGATTCTGTAGAATTTGTATTTTTGTTGGACCAACCTTGACCGAACCCCTACAAAAAATCATCTCACAGAACAAACTCAAACATTACGTTTGAGTACGGCTACTAGACGCCTCTTAACAAAAATAGAAATATTACACCGAAATATACTCTTTCGAATGCTTATTACAACTATCAACATTCAAGATCATTGATCACCCCAGCTCATAGATTTGAATTTCAATTAGAGCTTTTGTCATTTTAATGAGTAAATTTGTAATTTTCATAACTTGAGCTTAATTACACACTCTTACTGTAAATGAATTTAAAGCTATAGATCTTTGAAAATTAAAAATTTTTTTCTGTATTATTGATGTTTAATATTATTGATGACTGTACTATTTAACCTTATGTGGTTGATGATATTGCACTGTGCTGAAGTATGGTTAAAATGCGATTCCAGCCTGGAGAAAGTTATCTGTTTCAGTTAAGAGACCAAACTATAACCATTGCCCATAAATTATTCCCAGCAGAGACCAAGGTCTGGGACTTGGCTAAGACCTCAGCAACAGATGTCCGTACATGGCTAAGCTCCAGCCAATCCTACACTCCAGGCTCCAGGAAATTCTACTTCAGAAGGCGATAACACTCTTCAATAGCAGAAGTGCGCCAACACTTAGAAAGCAATGCCTTCTCTCTGTAGGAGATGGATAATAAGATTCTTTGTCTTTAATAAATAATTTCTACAACGAAGCCATTCAAATGGTGATAATTGATAATAAAAAATAGATTTGAATATAAATTTTACATCAAGGCAATGATTATGTGTCATTTAATTGAAGTTTCGGCAAATGGAATTTAAAAATAAGTTATTAAATCGTATTTTGGACTATAGAGAACCATTTATTTTCGAAATTTTGATGAATAACATAAAATAATTCAGGTATAATTATATCAGTTTGGCATGTAGCTGATTCAGGCTCGGGCCTACCGTGAGGTACTGGTAGAAAAGAGGTATCCATAGTTACCGTTTTATAAACATCAATGGCACTATTTGGGCCTGTATTCCTTATTCATACTCATCTGCGGATATCATCTGCGGATATCAAATTATGAAATGATAAGGAAACCCTCTTATTTCTGGAGAACTGGAGTTATCCTACTTGGGACGAGGAAGAGGTTTTATTTCCTAATACTAACAAATACTACATATTTATCCTACCAAAACTGGCACAAATACTGACAGGCCCCTCTCTATAAGATGGACATATACGGATGTCACAGCGAAATTGCCAAAAATAATGTTACACCCTACATCTAAGATTTATATATACATACCAGGATGTTAGGAGGAAATAATTGTACACTCTCCCAGGCGCGATAAGGGTAAGGGGTCCGACTCCTTGAGGACTGAGGTCGTACAAGTGTCGTCTTGAGGACCTATTGCTGGAGGAGGAGGCCTCCTCATGAGGTTCATGTACCAGGGGAGTCCGCGTGAGGGAGGTGTGGTTAGCGATGGAGGTTTAGCGCAGAATCCCTGTCAGTCTCCTCAGGATTGCAGGGTCTCTAAACTGTATGGATCAGTCCTCCTTGGCCAGCGACCATTCTGGCTTCTGGGGCGCAAAAGTGCCCCAAAAATGGTGCTGAGGATACCGCACCAAAATGGCGATATCATTGATGCCGCTCGTAGATTTAGTGGACGCTGATTACAGGACCCCCTGAGATGGGCAGAGGCAAGAGAGGACTTGAAGCATGATACAGCTGGTATGTCATCCAAGTAGCGCGGTGTGATTCTTCGGGTTGGCACGGGCCTCAAACCCATTCGGTAGTTATATACCACCTTATACAACCGTGTTTAGGAAATTAGCTTTAATACCCGAGAGAGGGGCTCTTACACTTGCATAAACATTTAACTCTTATTCGAAATTTTTTTTCTATTACTAAAAAATAATTGGTGTTAGAAGAATAAAAATGGTATAAAATAAAGTCGTCTCCAAAGCCAATTTGAAACGACCTACATTGCGTGGGACCGTTGTCACTCTAATCTGCTCACATTTGCAAACTGCATCCTCCGTTGTGGCAGATAGCAGGAGGTGAAGCACATCCATCAGAGAGAGAGAGGTTAGTCTTCAAAACGGATGTACTTTTAATCCTGGGGGAACGCCGGTCTGACGCTAATTCCCTCTGTTCGGGAGTTAAATTTCCCCTTGTTCCTCTGGTGATAATTCAAGTGTAATCCTCGTTGCCGAGTGAAGGATGGCTTTAACAGCCTACTCCCCCAATTAATTGCTTGAGGTCAATCCTGACTGAGCTTTTCCAGTCCCTCCTGGAGGACCACTGACTACTATCAGATCTGTAACTCAATATCTCTAGGACGAGGCGAGTTGGATTCATCTCGACACGTTCTCTTCAGGCTTCCTAAGACAGGAGTAATTAGAAGAAAGATAAGGACATTGCGAAAGCCAAAGACATACATAGAATCCAAGGAATTAGCTGAAGAGTAACTGAAGCAAAGTGTTCTTCAAGCGTTGTCTTGACGTAGTGGTCTCGCTTAATCCTGTCAAAGATTTTCATTTGAGCATTGATATCAATTTACAGAAAGAAAGTTAGAAGCCATATGTTTCTCCTACCCTCCGTAGTTATTTCGTAAACTTTCTCCTTGACTGGCGTTTTTTATAAAGCGCAGTCAATAAAAAATTAGAAAATTTTATCAAAAGTCGAGTCATAGCACCGATTCATTCTATTCTCGTTTTCTCCAAAAGAAATCTGCTAAATCGCAACGTATTTCTCAAATGTAATAGAATTTTTCTTTTCTCTTTTTCCAATGAAGGACCGGCTTCGAACCCACTACCCTGACAACACGGCACCAGACGAATCCTTGCTATCCCATCTAGCTAATATATTAACTTTTTTTGTACATTGTTTTTGAAATATATTTTTATTGTTTTGTTTCAGTTCAATTTCGTTGGTAAACTGCTGGGCCCTAAAGGGAACTCTTTGAAGCGCCTTCAGGAAGAGACAATGACGAAGATGGCCATTCTCGGCAGGGGTTCGATGAGAGACCGACACAAGGTAAGCAGTGTTATCTAGCTCAACACTAAATGCTATACAAATAAAAACAATTTTTATTTATTATTGAATTTATTTTTCATTACAGAATTATTCTAAATACACACTATTCCAGTTAAATAATGCAGTATTTACATATATTTTTCCCCCAGTTTATCCAATTATAATTCGCAATAATATTGACATCCTTGGTACATTTGTTAGATATGATTGACGTCCTTATGGTATTTTCTATTGAAACCACTTATTCTATACTTCACTACAAAATCCCATATCTTCAGGAAAATGTTCTTAAGAAATTTGAGCTTAGAAAAAGGTAGCTAACTTTTGCTATTCACCCCTAAGATAGGGTCTAGCCTCTCCTTCTATGATTATTAGTGATTGAAGGGAAGGTAAATAAAATAATAAAATTAAATTAATAGACATGATTCTGCATACATTATTTAATTGCGGAATATTGCATTAGAAATTCAGGACCATTGGCGAGATCCTACCCTCTAAGACATTAGTAATCTGTGACGTCAGCCCCTGTTCCTTGAGCACTACCGAAGTGTCTTACCTCTGTGGCAAAGTCCGTCTCCTAGCAACGGCCAGCTCTACAAGCCTTTTCACTGTGATTCAGTCAACAATGATGGAGTGGACTCAAGTGCAGACTGACAGTCAGGGCTTGGAAAGAGTGATGGCTGAACAGCAAAAACATTTCACCAGCATAAGTGTACCACTAGTATAGATCGAGGATTCGCTCATCAGCAACAAATTCTTCATCATCATCGCGTTACAACAGCTCTAAAATACTACTTGTAATTTATTTATTCTTATTCATTAAGAAAAATAACATGGTTATACATATTCGCGTAGACTTTCACGGTCCTCAGACATATTTACCAATACTTCTTCCGGGTTCGACCGTGTCTTGGAGTTTTTAAGTGCCAAGCTCATTTTTCATTCAGCCCTGAAGAAGCCATTACATGATGTGCGAAAGCATGGCACCTAATAACTCCAAGACACGGTTGAACCTGGAAGAAGTATTTGTAAATTTGGTTATACATATTTCTTGACATTTTCCTTGCATTACTCCATTAAATCCATTTATTCTTAGCTAAGAATTAAATAGTAGTATTAATACAATTTCTCTCTAGTTATTGGAAAACTGAAGAAAGCCGCTATCTATCTATCTATCTATCTATCTATCTATCTATCTATCTATCTATCTATCTATCTATCTATCTATCTATCTATCTATCTATCTATCTATCTATCTATCTATCTATCTATCTNTATATAAAATAAAATAAAATAATTTACCTTCTGCATAAATTGTGAGTTGTCAGAACAATTATCACAATTATGACTCATTAGTTCTGAGCCGTTAAGATTAGGTCAACCAATAGATATCTGTTCCGGTTGAATTCCGGGAGATTATGGCTAGGACGCAGAAGTCATACAAGTATGCGGACCCCCCAGAGATGCGATTATTACAGCCTGAATTACGCCTGTTTAAGTTCTGAGCTGTCAAAGACGAGCAATAATGATGGTTCTGAACACATGACTCGATTAGGGAGCTGTTCTCTAACCCCAGAGAGTAGGGTCTCCATTGCAACCGGAGCCGTAACAGTGATTACCAGTCTGTTACTGGTATTCACCTATTAACAGTTCAGGCATCGGAATATTAACCGATTTTCAGGACACATACATGGCTTTAAGTCATAGAGCTGTAAAACACAAATATTACATTAATTATAAGTAATATATATTCCATTCATTATAATGAATAATAAAAAATGTGCCAATAAATTACAGGAGAGTATTGAATAAAATTAGAAAACATGAATTCACTTTTGGTATTGTATTTATTTATATTTATCGAAGTACTGGTACTCACTAGCAAATGATATAATACAATGAAATCTAAGGGAAAATGTTAAAATTTCATTAAAGTGAGGAAATGATGAATAAGACCAGATAAAGGAAACCAATCACTGGATGAACATTAAACTTTAATATGATTATTTTAAAACAGAATCAAAGTCTAATTGATTTCTGATTAATTTAATCGGGAGAGTAGGGTTTGTTCTCCCTCAATCGGACGGGGAGGGAGAGATTAAAACGGCGAAGTCAGGGAATTATCGGGCAACTCCTCTGAGTCGACTCTTCAGCGAGGGCGCTCTCTTGTTGTTTCAGCCTCTTGAGAGGACCATCATCAATCTCCTATACAAGAACAAAAACAGATTAGAGGGAATAAAGAAAAATAGGGAAAGGAGAAGTGAAAAAGAAAGAGAGAGAGAGATACAAAAACTGTGCAAAAGAACGTAAAAAAGCGGCAGGATAAAGCTATATTCCTATAAGTGAAGACACCTTTCTTTACAAAAATAACCTAAATCGGGACCCTCGGATAAAGTTGATAGAATATGTTTTGTTTACATCTTCCTTGTTGTGCAGATCCTTAGATCACATATGTTGGTACAGTTGGCAAGAAATCAGTGCAGTAACAATACATTCAATACAATAAATTATCGCTCTCCTTAATATCTTGCTACCTTGCTCGGGTGAACTTCTGCCTTTCCATACCGAACCAAACTTGTTCGAGAAGTTTTTCCCCAGAACAATTAGGTTAGCCACTCAAATATCACAAATGTATTTTTTTACCTCCCTTTCAACCGTTTAGAGTCATAGAGGGAGGACTTGTCTACGACTTGACACTCTAATCTAAACACCCATGGCACTGGTTTAGCTATTATTCCTGGATTAAAGATTGTTCAGGACGAAACTTGCAACCGCAGCACCAGATTTGTGAATCCCGGATATATCCCCTCGGCAAACTCGGCGCCTATAAAGAATAATAATTAGGTTGATCATATCCTCCAGGGGAGTGTGGGGAGCTCGAGTTATTCCCAGGGTTCGAAAAGATTGATCCTGGTGAGGGGAATATTATCAAGAAGACTTTTTGTTGATCAGTCTTTTCTGTTAAAGTTTTTAAAATATTTACATATGTTATAAAAATATTATAATAGAGGGCTCCAGGGTAGCTCAGGGGATCAGTTCGGGTCTCGCAATTCTGGCTCTGCGGGTTCAAATCCCGCTCAGGACAAGCTTTTATCGATAAGTAAAAGATTGTCCTGAACCATGTATATTTAGAATGGGTTGGTAACCTGTAGATAACCCCTCCCTCCATGAACCTAAGTGGTTGAAGGGGAGGTTAATACTAATATATATACATACATATATATACATACATAGTATATAAAGTATACATATAAACATATATACTTATCAAAAACATTGATCAAAATACTTGTAAAGTAAGTCTTTTTAGTTTAAGATTTCAGCATCATCAAACTCTCCAAACCAAAGTTGTTGCTTAACAACTAGCACTTTGATGAAGATTTGCACACTTTTGTACACAAAGATATGCATTGGTAATGACGGTAATATTTAAATATTTTCCTTTAAAAAAATAAAACCTGAATCATTATAATAACTGACAATTTGTTTTAAACGCCGCGCCAGCCACTTCCAAGCGACTTGGCGACCTCTTATAATTTCTTCGACCTAAATGAATCTCCCACAGAAAATGAAAAAAAAAAATTCGATATAAGATGGAATAAAGAAAAAAGGAGAAGAAATATAGAGAGGGGAGAAAAAGGAGAGATTTCACCTTTAATATAAAGAGATAATCTGTGGAAGGCTTGATTTGAAAGGTGCTTTTTTTTTTTTTTTTTTTTTTTTTTTTAGATTAGGACGAAAGAGGTGGGAACGTGAAAAGATTAGGATGTCAGAAATTCTAATTTCACAAAGGCCGTGGTTTATTTAGAATAACGGTAAGAAAAAGATCTCCTTATGCTCTGTGAGTCTATTAATTGTTAGAATCAGAAATGATTTATTGATTTAATTGAGAACTTTTTGTCGCTTTGTCTGTGATTGGTCTTCCGGTGCAATCATAATAAATTCGGCAGATATATATTTTTAAAAAGCTAACTTTACGACTGCTTAAGAAAAAGAAAGATAATAAAAAGTAATATAATGAGTAGTATATTGGAATACATTTATAGCAAGCGTGTTAGTAGCATCTGTTGGGCACATCCTGTGGTTTTATCTGAGCTTGGCCAGATCTCAGAGATCTATCTATACCTTTTTACTCACAAGTATGCGTCAAGTATCTCAAGTATCTGTATACTTGGGGGTAGTTTTTCGAGTAGCAGGGTGAATAGTGGCCCCCACTTATATTGGTGCACCTGAGATATTCTGTAGTGGGGATTACTGGATGAGTTGAGTTGTCATCTGCAGATTGATAAATCCGATGGGGCTGTGGACCTTATTCATTTCAAGGGCTACGAGACCACTCCTCTCTCAGTAGAGAGCACACAGATCTTCTTCAGCTCATACTGGAATCTTGTGACTAATACTTCTGAAAAAGGCTTGGGGGGATCGAGATTCGAATCCAGACCTTAAAGCGTGAAAGTGTCTCTCTCAAAGCGCTATACCACTCGCCTGTATACATGTAAGTAAGTATGTATATATATATATATA
>KZ808536.1:103806-124289 GCA_000696205.2 Oncopeltus fasciatus | reverse complement strand
GTAATAATAAATAATAAAACTAATAAATAGAAAAAAAGTAAAAGTTAAAAAGACAGGTGAAGAGTATTTCACTTTGGAGATTATTAGTAGAGAATTTTTTGGGGCTCGGTCAAGGATGATGAAATAAAATGTCGCCAGAAAACTTGAGAAAAACAGTAAATATATGATTTACATAAACATAACCATTACATAAACTTAACTAAAAGTAATGTGATTTGAAATGTTCTGGAAACACAATTTATTTCCACTTCTCCAACTATCCCCCTCCCCCAAAATAATGACCTCATTTTCCTGTATATTCCAAAACTTTCTGAAACTATTAAGAAATCCTTTAGAAAAACTTTCCCTAACCTTAAGCTTGCTTTTTCCACCAACAACAAACTAAAATCTATTTACACCATCCTCAGAGACCCCATCCCCCTCCATAACAGAACCAATGTTGTTAATAAAATTCCTTGTTCCACAACTAATTGACATGGTTCTTACATTGGACAAACAAAAAAACCCATTTCCCGTAGAATTAATAATCATAAAAATGACATAAAAAAGAAACTAATAAAAACTGCCCTCACTAAACATGTTTTTCATGAAGAACACACATTTGACTTCGAGAGCATAACCATTCTTTCCTCTGAACCCTATGAAGACAAACGCCTCTTATCTGAAACCGTTCACATTAAGTTATTAAACATTAACCTTCAACTCAATCCAGTTAGTGACAGAACTGACATAGAACAAATTCCTTCAATTTATTCAAACATTTTCAACATTCTGAAAAACCATTAGCCCTCCTTTAAAACAAACCTGTCAAACATTTTTCCTTGTTCCTTAAAGCTACTTATCCGCAATAATGTCAAACCTTTTTTTCTTGGGATGTCCAAAACATTTCATATCTCATCACTTTTATCTACGTCACATAACTATGTAAATCATATAGGTTTTTGTTTTTCTCATGTTTACTGACGACATTGTTTTCTACAGCCTGAAGATAGCTTACAATTTCAGTCGAAATCATCATTTTGCCCAGTTTGTCGATTTCATCAACCCAGTGGCAGAAGAATACTTTCACACTGCAAACAACACATGTGTCACCAGGACACTTTGTCAGTCGCGTCTGTGTTTGTATTGTCACTGTCAAAAGCTCTCAAAACTTTTTGAACTAATTCGTCGAATTCCAGTCATATTGCTTTCCGTGTGATCTTCGAAATTGAATGGAAACTCGCTGAACTTTCTGAAAGAATTTCGACAGCTCCCTACAATTCCCAACTTTCCCTTCTTATAGAATGTTTCTTGCTTCATTATTTAAGAATTTAATTGGAAGAAGTGATCGGCCCCTATTCTTGTCTGCCTTCCGTCAGCCTAAGAATACTTGTATTTTATCCCAACTGTCCTTTTTGATGATTAAATAGAAATAATATAGGAGGACACTGGAGCTTATCGAAGGTTTTTAATCAAGTTTCATGTTTTATGACCAATCGTATCAGCAATAATTTAGTTTTTCAACTGATAGAAACCAAATCTTTATTATAATATCAAGGCAATCATGTTGAAAGGGTGTTATTTTACAAGTATTTTTTCAGACCAGCCATCTCTAAATGTTTGATATTGTGTCAAAAATAAACAATTAACATTTTTACAGAATGTATATCGATAATTTACATATTTCTGAGACAACATGTAATTTGGTTCATACTCATTCCTTGGACAATTGACTGGTAAATCAGAGTTTTCATTGGAAGAGTAACTAATTGTGACTTCTGGGAGCGCCATAATTGAAAATTATATATTTATTTCTGTTGAACCTTACCTTTTATTGGTTATCTTCAATGCTGGAGAAATTAGTCAGGGTTTCGGCCTGGATCAGAAAAATAAAATACTCCAAAATGTTTGGGTTTCGAAATAACCTGTAAGTCATCATAGGGCGATAGTGTTGTATGAAGAGATCTCCTACTGAGGTTTATGGTCACATCTCAGAGTGCACTCGAACTAAACTGTCAGTTGACTGAATTGCATTTTAATAATTATTTATTTCTGTATTACGCACATATGTAATAGTAATAATTATGGCAGCTGTGCCTTTATTACGCCCATATGCCGTAATTAAACCCCTCATTCTAATAGTAAAAATACAGTTATTTAAATGTTATTCAACAAATTCGCTATTTATTACCAGTCTTAAGTTACCGTATGACACTGTTGTTATTTGTATTGAGTTTAGTCAAATAAAAAAAAAAAAAGAATTATTTTGTTTTATTAATTTATAAAATTTCGTGAATTATTTGTTTAAGATTTTTACTTGATGTTTAGGTATTTTGTTATGTTAATTGTGTTTCGTACCTGGCTGGCTGACTTCATTTCAAACGAAATGCCATTTTCTTGCGAAGTTAACAGTTTTTGCTCTCCTTATCTCCCTTATCGTTATCTACCAAGCAGCAATGGAGGAAAACAAAGCATTGTCTGAAGTAGTTTTATACCTGCTGTAGTAGAAATTGACTCCTTGGACTTTGTACTGTAAACATTCCTTCTCATACACACTGTCTATCAATGACTTCCAGAGATCAGCTCAAATGAAGATGTCGACTTGATAATAAGATGTTTTAGCATGAAATTTACCTGTTTATAGTAAAATAAATATATAAAATATAGTTAGTCTTATCATTCGATTAAATCTGAAATATCTTAGTTTTAAAAAATTTATATATCATTAGCTAAATGTAAGGATTAAAAATCTCTAATAGTGAAATATATGCGTGTATATCATGTAAGTGTAAATGTAAGTATTCTTATTTTTCTTTTCTTTTAGAAAAGAGAAATTCAGCAGCAACCAAAGAAGAAATTCTGAAGAAATGTGGGTATAAATTGCCTGCCATCATTCGACTAGCGAACCCGCAGGAAAACTTGAAGAAGACACACTGCCGACATTCCCCTAATATCCGAGATGTCCCGGGACCCAGTGGGACACAAAGGGTTTTTGTGGGGGGGGGGGAGTGTGAGGGTGAGGGAACGACTGGGGGTGTTGGGGAAAGAAATTATTACTTGGAGGCCTCAACTCACACATGCCCCTCAAGACGTCAAGGACTCTGTGATTTACAGCACAGTATAATCACGTTTCCTTAAAAAAGAGGGGTGGGGATGGGGAGATTTGCATACTCATCTCTTGCCGCGACCATCTTTCCGACACCCTTCGAGCTGTAGATCAGGAATATTTACGACTGTTTGCCTACAGACAAACATCCTCAAATAGCTTCAGACAAATAGGATTGGACTGTCAAATCGTGTGACGAATCGTTCCGCTCAGCCTAAGCAATTTATCAAACATTTTCAAATTCACAGCTCCGATACAATTGGTAGACGTCTTTTCAAATTACAGGATATCTTTCGTGTTTTTTTTTTAATACAAATTTTAATCAACCTATATATATCTCCACACACACACACACATAAAAAAAAATATATATATATATATATATGCCGTAACATTTGAACTTGGTAGATATACATATTCCTCCAGCTTTAGAAGTTTTGTAGTGCTACTCGCTTTTGTCCTCGATAAGAAATGTATCTTGCTACAAACAGAATATAGTGTCCAACTACCTATGAATTGGTATTCTCTAGTTCCCCCCCCCCCCAAGGAATGTATGTATGGCGATACAGTCTTAAGAAAGTACCCCAGCAGACTTAAAATGAGGACTAACATCAATGAACTTCACAAAAACCTGCTGTCCGAACTTGAAGTCTCTTTTATCACCATGTTCTATTGGAAAATACATAGTATGCTCTAATTTTTACTTAAGAGAAACACATACACACACATATTTATATATAGCCGTGTATCTTGTTCGGGTAATTCTTGTTTTACTTATTGCTTGGAGTCTTCATAAATAATTAAAAATACAAGGAAGAGAAGAGATAAATCTGCAAGGGAAATTTAGTTTTTTCAAGAAGGATTTCAAAGTGTTGATATTAAAAAAAAAAAAATTATTTTTTCTCCCTTTTTTCCCCTCATAGTTTTTCATTTAAATGAAAAGGGATTGTGGTTTCGTCCCCTTTTATCTGAGCCGTTGCTTCTTCAATTTTAATTTCAAATGTACAGGAAACGTGAGGGAATAGGTCTTTTTTCAAGCGGGGAGATCAAAGGCTCCGCTTCCGGCTGTTCCCTTTCTCAGGCAGAGGAATGCACCGGCAACACTTCGAGAGCATAACCATTCTTTCCTCTGAACCCNGGTTTATGTACATTTTCATTACAAAGTATAAATTAAAAAAAAAACCTTTATATTTGGTTTAATTTTGAACTTAATATAAATAAATATATCAGATGACACCGTGCTGTAAAATTTCACTAGGACTCCAGAAATAGAACTCATTGGAATTTACCAACTTTGCCATCTTGTTTCCCGTTTAATTTTCATATTAATCATTTAATTAATTTAATATTTATAAAAATGTTTACTGAATTTTAATTGGTTTTCTTATAAAAATTGTAACTATATTTGTTAATTATTTACATTGAAAGCGAGAAAGGGAGGAGAGAAAAATTGTGTTATCATGACATATTAATTTAATATTATTTATCGTATTAATTTAATAGTATTAATCATATTAATTTAATATCATAGCAGGATCTATATTATTATTAGTTTTACAAAACATTTTATGAAGTAAAAATGTATGTAAATTGTAATTTCTGATATTTATGCTCTCTAAAATTATTAAAGAAAATATTTTTTAAGCATGATATTAACTATGAATGTAAGTAATTAAGATTAAACAAGGCAGGTAGTAAGAGAGCCCTATCTTTGTATTTAAACTACTAAATAAATTACTTACTAAACTGATCTTACTAATGTAAACTACTTTACTGTTGCAAGTATTCCTATTGACTGAATAAGGCTGTTAAAAGGAATACCTAATTAATTTAAATTTTAGTGTTAATAAATGAATATAAAAAGTAATATTGTGCATAAATGGAATCCCGGATCTCTCAGACCTTTTTCTGAACCATAAAACTAAAGGAAGTGATTAGTACTGTTCCCTTCTGAGGGAGGTCAAGCCCTGAGATAAGAATGACATCGATGTGATCCTTTAGTCTACTGGTGACAAAACATCAAAGGGAGTAAGCCTATGCAATTGGGCACCTTTCCGATTTATATGTACTTATATAAGTATATGTTAACCTCTGAAACAATATATATATATTTTTTTTAAGCCATCTTCAGTGCCTATAATAATGAACCTGGAACAAATCTTCATGAGTGGAAAAATGGGAAAATCTTGTAAAAAGATCTGAAAAATGATTGCATATAGTTTGTAGTCCTCGCATTGAGCAGTTCTTTTAGGAACTCCATGTTGGCAGTAGGTCACTAATTGGTGATATTTCTAACGCGCTTGTGCTGTTCTTACCTATAACTTGCAAGAGGGACGAGAATTGTAATAACATTATTTATGTACCGTTTCTTCTTCCGGGTTGGACCGCGTCAACTTGTTGATAGTTGCCGAGCTTTCACACATCCTGTGATGGCTTCTTCAGGCTGAATAGAGAATGAGAGCTGTCTGGAAATCCAGGGTTACTTATACCCGGCGCGGTCCGGGTCTTGGGCGAGGTGACCAGCCACCGGAAGAGAGGATCAACCAATGGGAAGGCAGGCTTCGCCCAAGGACCGAACCGCACCGGGTGTAAGTACCCTGGATTTCCAGATAGCTCTCATTCTCTATTCAGCCCTGAAGAAGCCATCACAGGATGTGCGAAAGCTCAGCAACTTTCGACAACTTGACGCGATCCAACCCGGAAGAAGAAACGGTACATACATCTGACGACCGTGGAAGCCTACTTGAACAATAACATTATTTTTTTAGAGATCCACACCAGAGAGAATCGCTCGTTTCCTGTGATTATATGACGGAATGTCATACCTCTTCTTCCCATTACGTCACTATAGGTTCACACACTTCCATACACGTCAAAGATTTCCATTTCCAGTATATCTTTCTTCTACTTCTTATTGTGTGAGCTCTTTTATTCGTCATTGAACAATGTGCTGTTTCTAATATCAAAGGGCTTATTAATCTCCCTTTTGTAGAAGTACACTTACTTCTGTTGTCAGAGTATAGGTGTAACAAGACTATCGGAACTACCAGAAATAGACAGCTGTCTCAAGCTGGAGTTCTCCTATTCCCAAGCAGACAAGGCAACAGAGAGTGGGGGAGTCAAGGGCACCAAAGATGAAGCACCCAGATAAATCTCCCCTAAAGTACCAACTTTTCCTATAAAAAGGCGGTCTGTGGAAAAACAGACAATAAATATTCGGGGGTAAGCACCTATTTTTAGGAAGTTTATAACTGACGATGGGGAACTAAGAAAGGAGTTACCGCTCCTCCAGCAAATCTCCTTGGTATCTTCGTGGCAGTCGCTACCAAGAAGAAACGTTTACATCACTTTTTTTTTTTTTTGCTTTTGTCTTATACTAAGGCTAGTAAGAGTTTTCCGCGCTTATGACCCCTAAATTTATATAATAGAAACTAAAATTTATTAATTTGGGCTTTACGTGAAATTTAAGTTAATAGCTTAAGACGACCAAAGAAGCAGAGCGTCAAAAGGGAGACCAAAATTAAAAATATTCTATATACAAAAAAAAAATATATATGTCTAAGAAGTGAGATAAAATACACAAACAATTATGTGCTACAGCAGTTTTACGAAAGTTTCATTGTACGGGAGAAATTTAATTATAAACATGTAGCGATCAGCTTTTGTATTTTGAAATTCTATTATTGATTTATCCATATTTTTATACGTTTATATGTTTTGCACCACTCATTACGATTCGGTGATTATTAAAGAAGAATATTACAGGTCTAATGATGCTTAATAATTAATTTATTAATTAAAACTATTGCTACAAAAAACCCTCTCTAAAAAGAAAAAAAAAATCATCCCTTTATAATTGAAAATATTCTAAAAGCATAATTGAGTTAAAGCGATAGCCGCATTAAATGTATGCGTACTGATTCCATTAGGATTCATCTCTTTTTATACAAATGCAGAAAATGGAAGATAATTCTGCTAAAATAGAGAAATTAAGAGTACTTGGGATATTTACGATCGATGAATGGTTGGGTCTACAAGTTTCATATAACATACCTCAGGACACGGTATTTACTAGAATAAGAAATTAGTAGAGCAAGAACTTCAAATTGGTTACATTTAAATTTCTGCTCACACATCCAGGTTAGAAAAGTCTGCAGACCTGTAGGATAGCCAGTCCTGATATCTGAGTTATGTAGAGGGACTTCAGACACAAATAACAATAATATCCAACCCTTGGAGGACACATGGCTTAGTGAGGTAGAGTGAGGACTTCAGCTTGGTTATTAGTGGACTGTATTCCCTCCTGTGAGAGCTAATATTATTTCTGTGGAGGTCTCTATGAAATAATCTCTGCTCACACATCCCGGTTAGAAAAGTCTGCAGACCTGTAGGATAGCCCGTCCTGATATCTGAGTTATGTAGAGGGACGTCAGACACAAATAATAATAATATCCATCACTTGGAGGACACATGACTTAGTGAGGTAGAGTGAGGACTTCAGCTTGGTTATTAGTGGGCTGTATTCCCTCCTGTGAGAGCTAATATTATTTCTGTGGAGGTCTCTATGAAATAATCTCTGCTCACACATCCCGGTTAGAAAAGTCTGCAGACCTGTAGGATAGCCCGTCCTGATATCTGAGTTATGTAGAGGGACGTCAGACACAAATAATAATAATATCCATCACTTGGAGGACACATGACTTAGTGAGGTAGAGTGAGGACTTCAGCTTGGTTATTAGTGGGCTGTATTCCCTCCTGTGAGAGCTAATATTATTTCTGTGGAGGTCTCTATGAAATAATCTCTGCTCACACATCCCGGTTAGAAAAGTCTGCAGACCTGTAGGATAGCCCGTCCTGATATCTGAGTTATGTAGAGGGACGTCAGACACAAATAATAATAATATCCATCACTTGGAGGACACATGACTTAGTGAGGTAGAGTGAGGACTTCAGCTTGGTTATTAGTGGGCTGTATTCCCTCCTGTGAGAGCTAATATTATTTCTGTGGAGGTCTCTATGAAATAATCTCTGCTCACACATCCCGGTTAGAAAAGTCTGCAGACCTGTAGGATAGCCTGTCCTGATATCTGAGTTATGTAGAGGGACGTCAGACACAAATAACAATAATATCCATCACTTGGAGTAGACATGGCTTAGTGAGGTAGAGTGAGGACTTTAGCTTGGTTATTAGTGGGCTGTATTCCCTCCTGTGAGAGCTAATATTATTTCTGCGGATATGAGTTAATGAATTATCTCTTCATTATTATACACCTGCTTCACCTCTTACCAAGAACATTAAGTGGAATAATTACATTAAAATCTGTTAGGATCAGTCTGATTTAGTGACATGACGCCAATGGTGTTACAGGCAACTCGAAACCTTTGTGACATGACAGCTACAAACATTAGTTATAGATTTTTCATTACCAAAGACTCTTCTGTGAACTTGAACACTAGTTCCACCTCACAGAAACACCGCTGTCATTTATATTTCTTTCGTTCTTCCCTGGAATTATGAAAACCGCAGATCTCGAGCGACGGGAGTTTTATATAATAGGAGACGGCCTCTGCATAATTCATACACTTTTGAATAAAAAATGGACCCATGGCTTCGAGAAACGCCACACCGATATTAATGCCTTTCTCCATTATGGTGGAAAATATCAAGCCTTTGTTTCATTTACTTAAATATAATAAATTCGTTGAAAGCCTGTTTCAAAGCCACCCAATATTATACTTGTTTTTTTTTTAAAAAAAGCTGTTGTTACCTTTTTTGATTACTTACATTATTTTTCTATTTTCATCTATATGAAAGAAAAACGCCTATATTGTTCACGTAGGCTTCGTCGGTCGTCAGATGTATTTAACATTTCATCTTCCGGGTTGGACCGAGTCAAATTGTTCTTATTTGCCTGCAAATAAGAACAATTTGACTCGGTCCAACCCGGAAGATGAAATGTTAAAAACGCCTATATTGCTAAATCAGTTATATACCAACAGTTTGAAGCGATAATTAATAACACCTGACTGCTGAATCTATTTTAAATTAAAGGTCTTTGATTATATTACCTCCGAATAAGGTATTTGTCATTTCTACTTAAAATACAAGTGGAATGTGGTTTCCTTTATATTAAACCTATTTTATTTTAGTTTAAAAAAAAAGTATTTTTATTTCAAAATAAACAATTATGTTGTTTACAATAAACTACCATATATAGATTATTAAATGATTTTTGTAGATAATGAAAAAATCTTAATATTATAAAAATGTTAATGTAGAATAACATATATTATTATAGGAACAACGCAATAGATAATTGAAGAAGAAAGTGTAGTTATTTAGCGGCGTTTCGTAAATCTTATGAAACTGTGTATTTAAAATTTAATGTCTCAACGCAGATATTTATATTTAGTGTTAAACCAAAATAGTTTCAAGTTTAATGCACATAAATTTAAACAAGTTGATATTTGACATTAAAACCAATTTATTTTCCCTTTATTTACATACATAAGTAAATGATTAAATTATTTTTCAATCAAAACCACACATTCAAGTCCTTAAACGAACGTGATTTCTAGTCTGTTGCAAATTTAAAAAGTGCATTCCAGATGCACTTAAAGAGCATTAACAGATCACTAAGAAATCCAACAGATTGAAATCCCATGAATATAGCCCTGCAAACTAGGACATACCGACACGCATCTCGAAAATGTATCTGTTTTGAGACAGCTGCTTATCATTTGCTACTTTAACTTCATTCTAGATATCAAGGAGGCATCTTATCATTATAAGGGGTATTATCGATGAAAAAGTAAATATGACATAATTCATAGAGTTTTTGAGCAGAGATTACTTCTTAGAGACCTCCACAGAAATAATATTAGCTCTCACAGGAGGGAATACAGCCCACTAATAACCAAGCTAAAGTCCTCACTCTACCTCACTAAGCCATGTCTACTCCAAGTGATGGATGTTATTGTTATTTGTGTCTGACGTCCCTCTACATAACTCAGACATAAGGACTGGCTATCCTACAGGTCTGCTGACTTTTCTAACCGGGATGTGTGAGCAGAGATTATTTCATAGAGACCTCCACAGAAATAATATTAGCTCTCACAGGAGGGAATACAGTCCACTAATAACCAAGCTGAAGTCCTCACTCTACCTCACTAAGCCATGTGTCCTCCAAGGGTTGGATATTATTGTTATTTGTGTCTGACGTCCCTCTACATAACTCAGATATCAGGACTGGCTATCCTACATGTCAGCAGACTTTTCTAACCGGGATGTGTGAGGAGAGATTATTTAATAGAGACCTCCACAGAAATAATATTATATCTCACAGGAGGGAATACATCTCTCTATCATTTTTTATCAGTATCGCATTTCTATAAATTCGATTGTAGAATTTTAAATTTCCTGTGAACTGCGATTATTGTTGAGATTAAATTCTTATGTATTTGTTAGATTTTAAAGTCATAATGGGTTTTTATTCCACTGAATTCACTTTACCTCGAAGCAAAACTTTATTAATCAGACTCCAGGCGTTAGTGGGATAGAAAAGCCAGAGGGCTCTGTAGAATTATTTGTACGTGGGAAAGTTTTGTGGCGTCCCACAGGGGTACTCTCTGATTACTCGAGATTATTCTTTCCGCGTTCCCGTTCGTTGAGTTTCAGTTGGTCTGCTGAGGCGTTAAGCTTGAATGAGACTTCCTCAAGTTCCATCCAGGGCGGTTTGGGAGTTCGCGATTGCCTTCTGGGGGAGCTAGTTTGTCCCCACTTTATGTCCTCACGTTTTATTGAGAGAATGTGTATATTATTTTCAGCATATTACCACTTTACACGTTTCAACAACTGAAGGTCTTTAATAAAATGACTTGATGAAGACTGAGTAAGTTTTCTATATTTCTGTGTTTTCTTGGCCAATAATATTGTGGAAAAAAAAAGAATGTTTCAAATGATAAGTTCGTTCTAGCAAGTTTTATGTTAAATATTATGAAAAGGGGGTCCTCAACCATTTGTTTACATTAATACACTTCTTACTGAATATATGTTCTTAAAATTATTTTTTTATCATATTATTAAAATTATTTTGTCTCTAAGAAAACGTCGTAGGCATATAGCAGACATTTAGTACCAGTTAATGTTTTTAATTATTTTATAACTTTTTTATATATATTTGCACCAATAGCTCTGGGAAATTTTTATTTTTCGATAAAGATAGCCCAGAGTGGAATCAAACCCTCTCCAGCTGGATTGAGAGAGCCAAACGTATACTCTCGGCTTATCCTACTCCTAATTATGTTTTTATAGGTTCTAACCTATAAAAACATAATTAGGAGTAGGATAAGCCGAGAGTATACGTTTGTCTAAAAAACGATAAATTTAAAAAGCTTTCGAGTTGGCCTACCCTTAAAACTCTCATTCTCTCTCTCTCTCTCTCTCTCTCTCTCTCTCTCTCTCTCTCTCTCGCTCTCTCTCTCTCTTATATATACTCATTCACTTCAGAGTTAACAGCTGGTTGTGCTCCAATATGGGTAAGGTCCTGCAAATTTGCCAGAGAGACGGAGAAGTTTACTCCTGGACTAAGCAGACACTGAAGGTCAATATTCCGTGTCAGGGCAAACAAAAACGCCTCGAACAAAAGGCTGGAAAGATAAGCCTGGCTGTAGTGGACAGGAACATGGCCGCGTCCGGGGAAGTCTTGTGGCCAGTGCGGTTTCCCTACAACCCAATACCCCTGAAGGAAACTCCCCCAAGTCCTCCTGCGAAAAAATATGGGGTCTACAGCACAACTTCCCCTCATTGCTGGGAAACTAAATCCTCAGTGGTAATTAGTGTTCAACTGTTTCTTCAAATGTTGTTCTTCTTTTGTTTGTTTTTTATGGGACGAAGTTTTTCAATGAAAATATTAAAAATAAAGAATAAATTTCACTCAAGAAGTTAAATTCCCTTTAAACAGAAGATGAGCACATTTGGAAATTATTACTTCAATTTTGGAAACCTTAATGAATGGACTCCATCCTGGAATAAGGTTTCAGGGTCCTGAGGATGAAACAACAAGTCTCAAATGCGTTCATCTTCTGTTTAAAGGAAAATTTAAACTTCTAGAGTAAAGTCATTTCTCTGTCTTCTGTTTGTGACACAGTATGCATGAATATATTTCCAGTCTATTATATTATTTTATTCTGATTCATGTGAATATTTTTTTTTTTTTTAGTAATATGGAAACAAAAAGTTAACCGTATCTCTTCAAATTTTGGAGAATATTTATTTTTAAAATTATGTTTTCTCTGTTTTTAATTTTATTTTTCGAATATTTTTGCAGTAAATTGAATAAATATGAATACAATAAACCAATGCGCACTTCTATTTGATTGATATTGTTGCAGTTTTATTCCTTCTAGTCATAAGTCTTGTAATGCAAACAAACACGTAGGGAACTTTTCTTCTATAGAACGACTATGTCTCATTTCGGCAAAGATCTCTGTCATATTGTGCTGGTGAAATCCATCCACCCAGACAAAGCCATCGATGGACGTCTGCGACGATTGTGCTGGCGAGATGGAAGCCTTCCGGACCGGAGTTGCAGCACAGAAGATATTCCCATTGTCAGAGTAAACAAGAGAGAGAGAGAGAGGGGCTTATAGATTTTCCTGCGGGCTCAAAGGGGGAAAACTGCCGTGGAAAGCAGCCAAAGGGGGGGGGGGGATGAGACCCCTGTTGCTGTCTCTATTTTCCCGGGGTTTGTCTCACCCTCCCCCCCCCAGAGAGAGGCGGATATTGGGCTTCATGTTTACCTCGGGACGGTTCCATCGATCTCTTCTGTCTGAAGGATTTCTTTTGTCAGAGCTAATGAAGCGGATGTGTTAACAAATCAAATGTTGCATTATATTTACATGATAAGTGTGTTGTTTCTACCTGTACCCAGGGTCAAAATGAGATGATCGGAGATTCACGAAAATTTTTAATCAATATAAACCATCCTGTACAATATATAATATATAATTTCAAGTTGTCTACAACCTCATTTAAATACTAATCCAAAGTTGAAGGAGAAAAAAAAAAATTTAAGCCTTCTATCCCTTAAGATAACAAAAATAAATCCATAGGTATAACAATATTATTTTGTTATTTGCTATATGTTGATTCATCTAACTTTCTTTCCCTCTTGAGGTTCTTTAAACTTTTATTTATTTATTACATTCTGTTTAATAAAAATATTTTGTAGCTTGATTACAATGAAGTAAAAAATGGCATTCAATGTCAATCCCATGAGGAGAGAAGGTGACCAATGACACCACTCTCAAATTATTTACTGACTATGTCCTCAGGAGGTCACGGGGCCATCTTCGTTTTAGTCGACGGGGAGGACTCCTCGAGGTTCAGATCAGTTTTTCTTTGGATAATCGGAATGAGGTTTATTCTTTTCTTTCTTGAATTAATTTCTGTTCAGTTATTTAATAATTCTTAATAATAATAATTTTTCGAGTTGTCCTGAACTAGTTTATAATCTATATACTTTCCTTGAATATGGTACAAGATTACCATAAGATACAGAGCAAAACATACCCTCTTGGATCTGGTACAAGGGGTCAATTAGATTCAGAGCGAAGCTTAACCACATGGATCTGGTTCAATATCTTGAAGGTACAAGGATTCCATTTAGGTCGGGGTAAAGCTTACCCACTTATATTTATACAAGGACTCCATTAGATTCAAACTTTTCTATCGGATCTAACTCACAGTTAGATGGATCGTTACAAGCTTTATCATTTGAGAACCATTGCGAAGATTACACGAAAGAAGCCAGAACAAACAACAAAACTGATTCTGGCACAGGCATTTACATTAGGGATCTAGTGTGACGATGCCCATTCGAAATCCTGATCGAAACCACTTGGATCCAGTACAAATTGTTCCATTCAAGATCTGACGCGAATTGTGGTTCTTTTCCGTTTGTATATGGTACAAACATATCCATTTCAGATCAAGTACAACCCCGCTTTGGAACATGAATAGGGGTAACCCATAGATAACTTCACCCCGTTGTGTCTGATACAAGATGATACAACAATGTATTTGAATATCAGAGGAAAGATTATTCGCGTCAACCCATAACTTAGTATATCCACAGGTTATGGTACTAACTTCCCCATTGAGATGCAGTAGGATCTTTGTCCGATTGGATCCGAAACTAATGCAGAGACTCCATAGCAGGAACGAAGATTACCCAGATGGATCAGGTACCAGCTGATGTTCAGAGCGAAATTGGAATTGGTACAAACTTTGTACAAACCATTTGAGAACCAGATTGAAGATCATAGGCATGGAACAACAACAGACTAGTACTCAATTTTAGTAAAAGTTTCCCCATTAAGATTCAGTACAGTGTTACCCATATCGAATCTTACAACCCGTAACAACATACAGATCAAATTATATATATATATAAACATATATACATAGTAATCAAGAATAGATCGTGCAGTGCACACACAAAAAGAGAAATATCACAAAGAGCAAAATTAATTTTCTGGGAACTCTCGTCAGTGAGAAGTGAGATCCTTCTAACTCCTCACTGACGAAGGGCGAGTGATCCCCGAAAATTTTGCTCCTTGTGATATTTTTTCTTTTTGTGCGTGCACTGCACTCTCTATACGACCTCTTCAGATTGCTACATATCGCAGCCGCAAGTGTTTCATTTTCTATATATATATATTTATTTATTTATTTATTGTATGTGTGTTTGTGAGTGAAATATTTATATTAAATTCATTACTTTATAGCTACTATTCAATTCCAGAGAAGAAATGAGATATTCAGCTTTTATGAAATTTTGTAATGTTGTGCTATTCCTATTCATATTTTCGGTTCACAAAGAAAGTATTTCTTTAATGGATTGTAATTTATTTATACATGTTTTTTTCTAACTAAATGTCTCTGAAACGAATAAGGTTTAGAAAACCGAGAAATGTCGGTTTATAAATAAAACATTTCCTCAGTCCCCAACACTGACATCTCTTTACAAAAACCATTCTCAAAACCAATTAGTGTAGTGTCAATTCAAAACGTGGTTTCTGCTAAATTCTCCCTTGTGTAAGTAAATTTAATACTTTAGGGTTTTAATTCAATTTTAGACTATTGTTTCATTAAAATTGGTCAGACTGAAATTGGTAACTGAAATCTTTAGTTATATTGTTTATTTAGTTTAGTTATGTTTAGTTATATTGTTTATTTAGGATATATAAGTAAGAAATAGCTTAGAAACACGGAATTTGATATTTTCACACTTTAATAAATTTGATGATGAAATATAATACCGTGCTGAGAGATATTTTAATGTTCCTATAGTATCAAACTACCGTAAAGCTGAAAGGGTAAGTTTGTGAGGGGAGGATACTCTCGGGCTTGTGTTCCATCGGGGTGCAGTCTTAATTAATTCTGAGAGGGTGGTTTACTACTTCATCGGCGATAGTAATCTCATTACTACCCGTCTAGATGACGTTACGCCCAGTAGAAATACGACTATTATCTGTCTGTTAAAACTTTTTTATGACTATGAAAATATTATTATTTCCCTTATATTTGAACTGGTTATTATCTGCATCCCCTCAATAAAATTTCTAAAATAATTAATAAATAAATAGAATAACATATTATTGTTAAATTAATTAATAAATAACACAAAAGTCGGAAATTCTGCATGGCATATTTCTCTTGAAAATTAATCAGAACGAATCAAAGAATGACAGATTATTTTTGATGATATGCTTGCTTCTATTCAGTAATAAATAGTACTATCTGTTGACTTACATTTAAAAATCAAAAATACTCAAATTAAGATTGAGACCCTTGACTAGAGACAATGGTGTTGTTATTGTCATCACAAATGAAGCAGAGCCATTCAAACCATGAACGAGCAAGTGTGATGTTTTGTGGCTCTAGGCCCAAGTGAACTTTAAGCATTTAATAAAACTCCTCAACTAGTTGATTAATGACAGGTTGATGGTCTTTCAAAGAACCCAAGTCTACTGTATGAGAAAACTTGGAGTTTGCTGTATTGTTGAGCCTTCGCCCTCTGGACAAAGTAAGTAGGTTGAGTCGTCATCTGTTCCTAAATTGTTAAGGATTTAGGATCCTTTAGGACCCACCTTAAGGTGAAGAGGATAACTTCTTGTAAGTAATGAGGACGATTGAGAGATGAAATTAAGTAATATATGGTTTTCAGCTCCCAAAGTTCACCCCTAGTGCAGGTATTGAGGCACAGCAGAAGGGACCAATCCTTGTTGCATTCGCTCCCTTTTCGCCCTATGTATCAAAAGTCTCGTTACCCTGAATCCTCTCATGTCCTCACACCCAGACCAAAGTAACCTGGTCAGACAATGAAACAACTTTTAGACCTTAACCTCTTTCTCTGGGTGACACCGAATGTCTAAACAGCGTGTGGATGCCCTTCAGAAGACCTCTTCACTCTCCAAAGACAGCCTCGAGAGGGTTTTGTTCTACATCTGTTTGTCGCTCCACCAATACCAGGTCACATGAATCACTTCTTCGGCTTGGATAACGATTCTCAAGTCATCTATTAGTATAATTTCGCAGGTTAAGCGTACAGTTCAAAGTCTTCCCTTCTGTTTGGAGCCCTTCTTGTCAAGATGTCTCTGGCGTGGGGCTGTCAATTCTTCGGCAATGTTCGGTCAATCCCTGCTAGGACGGAAGGACTCAAATACAATCCTCAGAAACCCCTGCCCAGGACCCCCGACCAGTGCTAACTGAATAACCACAGTATTCTAATACGAATATAAAAATTATTTTTTCAAACTTCCAGATTCCACTTAATATCGTAGGTATTTTTGTGTGAAAACAAAAATCTATTGTTAAGCAGTAGATTTGTCTGTGGCAAAACTTCTATATGGGTTTTACTACATTCGTAAAAAATTAAATATAGATAAATTTATATCTTGTATGAAATAAAAGAGCTAGATGAATTAGGTACGTCCGATTTGGTATGTGAGCTACCTTCTTTTGTCCATAAGACAACTTATGCCATACGTAACTATAATATTAACTTATAAGAGAGAGATTATCTAATGCGTGTGAGATCTCTAATTACCCACTTCCAAAAGCACGCATAGCCAGAAAGAACTCAATTTTCTTCGTGTATTTTAAGGAGTTATCCTGAAAGTAGCTTTCATTATATAATAATACTAATAGTAATAAAGTAAATTTATTTGAAAACACAATACTTAGTACAGGGCTAATTATTCTGGNAGATCTGATAAGAGTAAAGTTCAGGAAATTAATCTACAAGAAATTAGGACATTGAGTTACAATATTTATGGTAATAATAATAAATATGATCCTAAATTTTTTAAATTACATTAACTGTTTCCGTATTTTTATTTTAACAGAAACATTTGTTAAATGTATTGAAAGAGATAATAAATATTGTCATTTGTTTTCCAATTTTGAACTGATGTAGATTTCAGTGGGCTTCTTTGTTATTTATTATCTTTATTAATGTGATAACTATAAAGTATGCGTATTGTATCATATAAGTTATATTTTGAAGACTAAATGTTTTTTAAAAATACAAATGTTGTTATTAATTGTTGCCTTTATGTGATATAGTTTTGTATTCCTATTAAAGGTATTTATGTGTTATGTAAATGTGTTTGGTATCAATATTAAACTGTTAATTTATAAATTAATTATTATAAGATAGTAATACTATTATTTAAGTGATTATACTGAGGATTAGGCAAACCCTGATGATGATCAAGCTTCGAGAAAATCATTACATTTTCGCTATTAAAGCCCAATTCACTGAAAACTACATTTATTATTTGTGGCGTATCTAATGTATCTTCGTTAGGATGAAAAACGGAATATTATCTGCACTAATTATGCACTAATGTTTTGATATGTTTGATACATATTCCTCTATGCAAACAAAAAGATATATTTACATTTCAGACTTTTTTAATTTCATCAGCCTTCCATTATTTCCTCCAGGGGTGAGTTTCCCTCACGGAGATAAACTTCCGTAAAAGTCATAATTAAGTCGGTGTAATAACCCAGAAATAAGCTCCACCTCAAATAAGAAGCCCTATAACAGAGGGAGAGAGAGAGAGAGAGAGAGAGAGAGGGTACAAGGCCCTTGTTTATCGCCTTACCCCCCTCCCATCCCCTCCACACACCACATCTAATGCCCTCATTCCGAACGATCTCTCCCTAAAGCCTTTCCTGTTTTACAAGGGAGACTTCCAAAAATTAGTACCCCTTCTATTTCTGTCGTCGTAATATGTACAAATCGCATAACTCCTATTTTCTCATGCAACAAACTGAGACATTCATGTTAGATACATCATTTCTTTTATATAAACATTATTACATATAATGTTTCTATACACTTAATTAAAAAATGAATTTACTTTATTTTCATGAATGTTTTGAGCAAAATGTTAGAATTTACACATACTTTCTGTTGTTCTGCGTATACAGAAGATTCTAGATGCCCTCCAAATTCTCGTGGAAGCATTAATTGTCGTCTAATGCATACTACTAATTATTTGAGAAGGACAAACCTTATTTTCAAGGCGTAACATACACAACATTGTGGGAAAATGAGTGTCGACAGAGGTTCTGAAACAGGTGACGTCATTAATTACCCAAATGCATACTGTACAAAACGGCTGACGTACCAGCCAAGACAAGTTAATGTCTGGGTTGTAGATACACCTATACACTCTAGGACTACACACTAGTCTAGACTTAGTGATGAATTAGTGTGGATAAGTTGGAGATTGCTGTGAGACTTGGCCGAGTGAACACAGAGAGCTGTGAGCCAGTTGTTGGCAAGGCAGTTTATAGGCGGTTTTTCATTTAGAATTTTTGCATATTTGTGCAGTTTATTGTGCAGGGCAGTAGTTTAAAGTTTTAGTTAAATCCGTACGTCGGAAGTGCAGATATACTACACAGCGAGGGGACTGCACTAGTTACAGAATTGAGACTATAGGCCCCACTCCAAAGTACATATTCGGCAAGTGTCTTCCCATGAATCCTGATCTCTCCTCTTCAAGTTGGCAAATAAATCATCAATAATAATATAATGGAGAGGGTCGCAGAATCGATAAGGGAGTTGAGAAACGAAATTCTAGAGAACTAAAGGAAATTAATGCAATGAGCCAACGACTCACTAAAATCGTCGCTTCACTAGAGATAATGATGGACGAATTAAAGACTGTTAAAGTGATAGTGCAAGATTTGGAAGAAACAGTTAGAAATCAAGAGGAAACAATTCAATTCTTAATGAAGAAGGAACGTTTTAGTAATTTGGTGATTTTATGTGTCAGGGAAGAGATAGAGGAACGGACACTTTATGTTGCTAAGGATTTGCTGTGACGGTAGATATTGATCTGCAAGACAATTTAGTAAAGGATTGTTTTAGAGTGGGAAGAGGAATGGGAAATCGGCCAATAATCTGAAAGCGAACATCTCAGCTAAAGAAACGGCAGATTATAGGTAAAAGGTCTACATTGATGGAGGTGGGCTTCATGATTCTTCATGGCAGATCTGAAGCAGACAGAGAGAATTTCAATAAATTTCTCTCTTAAAAAATGAGGGAAAAAATGTGAAATGCAAGAAGGGATTTTTAATAGTCGATGGAAAGAAATTAAATTATACATACTTGAATATATGGATATCACAACCAGGAGAAAACCATTAGAAGAAAATGAGTGATTCCCTACAAATCCATCGAAGCTTCAGCAGTTTTCTTTCAAAAAAAAGGTCATCATCAGAGAACTTAGCAGATACCTTGGCATAGAAAACATCTAATGGCTCTGAGAAGGAATCCATGATCAAGACTGAGATCTGATAAGAGTAAAGTTCAGGAAATTAATCTACAAGAAATTAGGACATTGAGTTACAATATTTATGGTAATAATAATAAATATGATCCTAAATTTTTTAAATTACATTAACTGTTTCCGTATTTTTATTTTAACAGAAACATTTGTTAAATGTATTGAAAGAGATAATAAATATTGTCATTTGTTTTCCAATTTTGAACTGATGTAGATTTCAGTGGGCTTCTTTGTTATTTATTATCTTTATTAATGTGATAACTATAAAGTATGCGTATTGTATCATATAAGTTATATTTTGAAGACTAAATGTTTTTTAAAAATACAAATGTTGTTATTAATTGTTGCCTTTATGTGATATAGTTTTGTATTCCTATTAAAGGTATTTATGTGTTATGTAAATGTGTTTGGTATCAATATTAAACTGTTAATTTATAAATTAATTATTATAAGATAGTAATACTATTATTTAAGTGATTATAGATATATTTATAGTTTCTTTTAGTTTAAAAAGAAATGAAAAAAAAAA
>KZ808536.1:79883-101921 GCA_000696205.2 Oncopeltus fasciatus | reverse complement strand
TATCTGAGTTATGTAGAGGGACGTCAGACACAAATAACAATAATATCCATCACTTGGAGTAGACATGGCTTAGTGAGGTAGAGTGAGGTATATATATATATATATATGAAATCATATACATTTATATGAAATTTTTGTTTCATTATTTTAAAAGCGCATACAGAAATATATAAAAAAAATTTTTTTTGTTAAAAGAGATTTAGAGGAGGATCAAAATTTAAATTTTGGTAGAAAAAGTAATTTATATTATCTTTGGACATATTTTGTTATTGCACAAAAGTTTAGAGAGTATAATGACTGTAAATTGTAATTTTCTATCCCTAATGTCCTTTAACATTTTCAAGGAAGGAATGCTTCTTAAGGAAAACATTTAGCAATAGGTAGGTATAAGGCAGCTCGTATGACTCAATGTCTAAACATCACAGCCATGACATGTGCACACTTCATTGTTACGTGGATTTGACAGCGAGTCTGCCATGCACAATGCCTGAAGCGGGCAGTATGCTCACAAATGTCACAATCCTAGAATTTCAGCTGACGGGGATCAAAGTCTGTCACCTGATCTCCCTAGAGGCTAGCCTCTAACAACATACTACCTTCGCTGGGCCAAAGTTCCACGGTGTACCACACAGAGAGTCTTGGGCCTACCACAGGAGAAATAGTGCATAGTTTGTATCTTAAAAACACTAAAACCATGTCAAAGCAGAAAAAAAAATTAATGCAAAAAGAATTTTCAGTTTAGACTCATTGTTCTTTCAATGTATTAGATTTTAATTTTCATCTTAAATCGTATCAAATTATCAAAATACATTCATGATTGGAATTTTTAAAATTCATTTTATCATAACACTTGTCCTGTCATATCATACCTCTCTTGCCTTCATATAGATGTTAGTCCTGTTTAGAATTGTACTGGTGCTGACCAGAACAATATATAACTTGTATGTAAAGTTTTTTCCATAGAGAATTCTCTATTCAGCCCTGAAGAAGCCATCACAGGATGTGCGAAAGCTCGGCAACTTTCGACTACTTAACACGGTCCAACTCGGAAAAAACTTTACATACATCTGATGACTGTGGAAGCCTACGTGAACAATATATAACTTTTCTTTTTGGGAGGGGGGTGTTCAGAGGCGCTCCATATCCAGGACTTATAGCAACTTTGGGATTTTGGTAATTTAGATATTCTAAATAAAATAGTTCATTCAAACTACCAAAAGCGCTTCCTAATGTGCATCACATCTCCAGCTACATCCAAGTTTTGCATCAAGCCGGCTCTTGTTGGCCAATATTGGGAGCTGGCCGTAAGACCCACGGATGATCCATCACACTCACCAAACCGACTTGTCAGGGCCTAGGGACTCGAACTGAGCCAAGCCAACCTTGTAGAGTGGCCCTGCTCTAACTCTGCTATTATCTTGTCTTTCATGAGCTTGAAATAAATAGCTGTAAAAATAAGAAAAATCCAAAAAAGGGATAATAGTTTTTATTTTTACAAGTTATTATATCTATCATTGATTCTCTTATTTTCATAACTAAGATGTTATGTCTTCTAGGGCACCAGAATCTTTCAAGTATATGAGTCATTTCTTTGTTTACTGAAGTACTCTCCCCTCTACATAAAGCTTGTCCTCATGCCTCAACAACTTCCTAAGACAGTTGAAATGCATCAAAAACCGTCTACCATTCTTCTTCTTGCCTTCCATCATGTATATGACGCTATGTCAGGTAACGCCTTCCATGGCTTTGTCAGCTTTGAACTAATGCTTCTTTTCTGACTTGGAGACGAAAGTCACACGTGATTTACTTCCTAGTATTTCGGGCTTCTTCAAGCAGACCGATCAAACACATACTCTTCTTTGGGATTGCTGGGTATTTCCTCTTAAAAATTCGTATGTATGGCTCAGTCTTCCACGTGTTAGCTTGAAAAAGACGTGCAGACCCATTTCAGAAAATTGTCAGGAATTCGGATTTGGTAGCTAAAAAATTAAAAGAATTAAAACTAATTTGTAACTAAAAAAGATTTTATTTTTAACAAAAAAAAAATACACAATTAAAAAAATACAAAATAATATAGAAACTTGTCTATATGTCAAAATCTAAAACTTGAATAAATATATGTTAATATAAAATCATAAATTCAGGCGACGGTCAACATTTTTACTTCCAAATCCATTTCAATTTTGTTTAATTTTAAGGGTTCAGGCCAATTTACTATGACTTCCATCTTGGTAAAGTTGGTTTTACCCCTTTTGAGGACATAAAATGGCCAAAAAATCGAAGCTCCTGTTTCAACAAATAGCAATTGTCTTAAGCTTTAGACCAGCTTGCCAGAATCTTCGGAACACACTCCTCAATCTCATTAAATTCTCCTGGTAAGTGTGGCTCCAGGCTATCATCTATATAGACAAGACAATAGAGCCAGTATAATCTGTATGAAGCCGGTAGCAAGTTCATGAATTTTCTCGGAGCGTCACAAAGACCGAATGGAGCAACAACGCTGCCTCGTGTAGAATGCGGTTTTAAACTTAAGCCTCTCCATACAATTCCAACTTCCAGTAACCGGAAGTCATTTGAAGACTGAAAAAGAATGTGGGCTAGCCTTAGCTAGATCTAGTGCCTCATATATTCGGAGAATCGGATAGGCGTCTTTTACAGTAATTTCTTTTGCGACAGCCAACACAAAACTGCCAAATACAGGATTGTACCATATTCTTTCTCCACTAAAACAATGGCGAATTTGGTGGGGTCACAATCACTTTCTATATCGACTCGTCAACTTATTGTTTTATGGGTTAATGAGAGCCGGTATCAACTTTAGTATCGGACTAACGAGTGTACGTCTTATTTTCCTTGGCTCTAAAGACAAAATATCTGTGTACTCATCTAAAAGTGCAGTGTGGTCGCGTTTCTCTTCTCCAGAAATCTCTAATTCATTAACAGTAATAGACTATACTATGTTACCTTAAGAGATTTGACCATAATTTTACTTATCTCCATATATAGAGGGAGTATAGGCTCAACTCTGCCAAGGTAAGCCTCTTTCTTCAAATTAATTGTATTACCGGAATTCTTATGATCTTCATTAAAACTGAACCGTTGTCAGCGTTAACAAGGGCCTAAGCTAAGAAAACGGTTCCATCTTGTGAAAGATTATTTGCTCCTTCAAACAATCCTGTATGAAATGAAACTTTCGTGACAGGATCCCCCTTACTCTCGTCTGAAAGTGCCTCAAGAGCTCTTCACTTAGATCTCTGGGCACGTCGTCATAAGCGAGGTTGAACAACCGCCTTAGTTCACTGGAAATTCCATTAAATCTTCTCCAGGCTGTTGGCTTCTATTCTGGAATTCTCTTCGTGTTAAATCATACAATTCATGAGGACGTCGGTTACGTTTTAACGCTGCTGTAAGCAAAGAAAAATTGTCACGAACTTGGACAATAAGAAAAATTCTTCCAAACCAGAGGATACCAAGTTATTTTGTTTTCGCGGAATCTTCGTACCATCGGTTGACTTTGCATACAAGTTTCGTGTGAAGTAAAACTTATCCAAGTCTCCGTCATCGAATTTCTTGAGCACGACGACATGATTGAAAATTCGATTGTCAAATCGTTCGGGATTTTGAACATTTTCCAAATTAATGAGTTCTCTTCTTCTTAATCTAGTGAACATATACTGACTACTGCCAAGAAAAGTTATGGAAACTCTAAATAGAGGATACCAATTTTTAATTTTAGAGAGGTTTCTCCACGCCTCACTGACGAAGGGCGAGAAAACTCCCTGAAAGTTTTACTCATAATTGTTACTTTGTGTGTGTTTACACTTTTTCTTCCTCCTGTTCTTAATGTATATATTTTGTTTTTTATTATCTTTTTATATTATATATNATCCTGGCTATCGATCTGTCTGTCCACTTCCTCCAGAGGGTATTGTCGGCCGTCCTCGCTATCTCATCGGGAAACGTCCGACCGTCGCCTGTCAATGAGAACTTGGAGAGAGGACAATTCCTCTCCTGGAGTAGGTGTACTCCTCCTAAGTGCCAGTGGAGAGCAAGCCACAAAACTCATCTCTCCGAGCGTTGAAGCCACCGATGGACAAACGTAATTTATGATTTAGACGCTGGATGCTGGGTAGGTAACTGAAATAATCTTAGCAGATATCTAAACTAATTGAACTCGAAGCTAAGAATTTCAAAGAAAGAGTATTTTTTAGGAATTTAAGTAACATCAATATATATTTTATTTCCTGTATAATACAGAAAAGAAGAAAAGTTCATCCCCAATATAGAACAGTGTCCTAGAAAACTGTATCACAATGTATTGCCAAACAATATTCATATATGCCGTCTTTTTATTAGCTCTCAGAGAAGGGAATACAGTCTACTAATAACCAAGCTGAAGTCCTCACTCTACCTCACTAAGCCATGTGTCCTCCAAGTGATGGACATTATTGTTATTTGTGTCTGACGTCCCTCTACATAACTCAGATATCAGGACTGGCTATCCTACAGGTTTGCAGAGTGACCTCACGATCTCCCATGTATACCTCAGTGTACTTGAACTAGTTCACCTCGATATATAAGATGGCCTCGGAATGATGGGTCTAGTAACACATACTAGGTATAACCAGGTAGTATCAGACTTAGGTGATATCAGGGATCTAGCGGTTAAGAGGGGCATTTTACGAATGAATCTTTGCACATTTTTATGTGACTTTCAATGATATCTCTCTTGATTTCTAGAAACAATGACTAGTTATCGTCGAAATATTATTGGATAAGAAGTTTAGTCAAAAGTAATATATATTTGTTGTAGGACTACAACGATGACATACGTCAAGAACAGATGTGGGAGAGTTCATTATGGATGTCCTCTAACCAATATTATAGCTGTGAATCTCTGGATATATACGACAAATAGTAGGGGCATTAAGATGTTTGACTCCCTGAATATTGTACTTGGTTGGTTACAGGAAGAGGAATTGCGAGGCTCGGGAGACCCCAAGTTCTCCCACCTGCTGGAGGAGCTCCACGTAGAGGTGACTGCATTCGCTCCGCCTGCAGAGGCACACGCCAGGATAGCTTACGCCCTGGCAGAAGTACGGAGGTTCCTCGTTCCGGTAAGCCATTACATACCACTTTCTTTGTTAACCATAACGTACAATGAGAGACGTGTTGTGCAAGACATATTCTCTCCCAGCTTCACACTCTTCCATATTAAATGACCATTTCCCCTTAATCCTTATGTCCAATCCCTGTCGTTGGATTTCCCCTCCCAATAAATACGTCCTCAAGCCCTCCTGCCCAGGAGGCCTCTTAACGCCCGTTAAGAAATCAATTTACTGAGAATGGGAGTAGTAGGCATTTTCTCCATGTGTAACGAATCTCAGAGGTTTTTGAGTATATTTACTTTATATAATATTTTATTATATTATGATACCAATTTTATAAAATATAATAAATGAAAATGAATAAGAACCTTTTTTCATNAGATTTTTGAGTATATTTACTTTATATAATATTTTATTATATTATGATACCAATTTTATAAAATATAATAAATGAAAATGAATAAGAACCTTTTTTCATAAAATAACATTAGTCATTTTCTAACATAGTAATAGTTATTAAAGAAAATAATGTTAATGTTATTAAATGTTGGAAAATGTAGACGATACATCATATTTTGTAAGGGGAAAGTGGCTCTGGTGCAATTATGTAAATTTACTCACTACTCAAAGGTAAACAAGAAAGTCCTGTAAACACTTGCGGCCACACAACAGCTATCACATTCGTATACCTTCCAGAGAAATGTTAAATACACATATCAATAAAAGGGAAGGAAATATATATTTACGCAATAATCTTTCACAAACTGTGTAGTTAAAAGGTTTCTAGGAAAATATTTATCAGAAGTGTCATCAACTGAATAGAAGGATTCATTTTCGGCTTGCCTATATTATTACATATTATTACACATTATGTATTCAATACCAGGCATAGCAAGAAGATATTATTTCGGAGAGACCTCCACAGAAATAATATTAGCTCTCACAGGAGGGAATACAGCCCACTAATAACCAAGCTGGAGTCCTCTTTCTACCTCACTAAGCCATGTCTACTCCAAGTGATGGATATTATTGTTATTTGTGTCTGACGTCCCTCTACATAACTCAGATATCAGGACGGGCTATCCTACGGGTCTGAAGACTTTTCTAAGGATTTGTGAGCAGAGGTTATTTCATAGAGACCTCCATAGAAATAATATTAGCTGAAGTCCTCACTCTACCTCACTAAGCCATGTGTCCTCCATAACTCAGATATCAAGATAAGCAACCCTGCAAGTTAGCCAAGATGTTTGACTAATAAAAATAGAGCATACTTAATGTCTAGCTATTCATCTGTCTTTTATAAATTTGTACTAAATAACATATTTACATTTCCCTATTGTAGGATCGTTAAAGTGATCTTCAAAAATCTCTGTAATGGCACCAACATAAATAGGTCGATTTGTACTAAATAACGTATTTACATTTCCCTATTGTAGGATCGTTAAAGTGATCTTCAAAAATCTCTGTAATGGCACCAACATGAATAGGTCGATTTCTCTCCGGGAAATTTTCCCATAACACTTATTTCAGCGCTGTTGACAGTGGCAATAATACACCCTTATACAACACTGCAAAGTATTAACTAATAAAATGAGAGGGGAAAGAGTAAACCATACCAATAGGAGTGGGGTTGATCTTCAATTTACAGCATGATTTACAAATGAAAATGGAATACATATAGCAAAAATATATAAATTAGCAGTATTAATAAAGTATTAATAAATTGAGGCATAAGAAAATTAAGTATTTTCTTATTTATCGAGGCCAACCAATCAGAAGTCAGGTTACACCCGTAACACTTAATTGTATTACACTACTGGATTTAATTTTTATTTGAATGATATGTAATATCGAATAATTAATCATAATAATAAAGAAACGTACAGTGCAATATATGAAGTACAAATTTAGATAGCCCAGATAATAATAATACAAATAAAAACCAAGAAATATATTCATTAACATCCAATTTATAGTCTTTGATTTTCCTTTTTATTTGACNAGACATGGCTTAGTGAGGTAGAGTGAGGACTTCAGCTTGGTTATTAGTGGGCTGTATTCCCTCCTCTGAGAGCTAATATTACTTCTGTGGAGGTCTCTAAGAAGTAATCTCTGCTCACACATCCCGGTTAGAAATGTCTGCAGACCTGTAGCATAGCCAGTCCTGATATCTGAGTTATGTAGAGGGACGTCAGACACAAATAACAATAATATCCATCATTTGGAGTAGACATGGCTTAGTGAGGTAGAGTGAGGACTTCAGCTTGGTTATTAGTGGGCTGTATTCCCTCCTGTGAGAGGTAATATTATTTTTGTGGGGTCTCTAAGAAGTAATCTCTGCTCCTACATCCCGGTTAGAAAAGTCTGCAGACCTGTAGGATCTCTGAGTTATCTAGAGGTAGAAATTAGGAATATATCTCCTTGTATAAGGTCTCTACACAACGTTTTCACAAATTAAGGATCTGCAAGTCGCAACAACAAAGGCCTGAGCACAACAAACAAACTCGACCACTTCAGAAGTGGAAGTTGGACTATGAAATTCACTGGGGAACTCCCCCTGGACAGATATCGAAGGTAGCCCTCCTCAAGTTCCAACTCGCTTAGTGGTCAGGGGAAAGTCCGAGCTGTGAACTTGAGGCAGCACTAACTTACCGGAAAACTAACTTAGCTATCCGACGTAGCAAGCAGTCCTAGTAGGATTTTCACTGACTGATGCCTGTCTAAGAAGAATTCAATGTTTCCTGCAGACATTTCTTTCGACGTATTATTATTATTTCCGCCATCAATAACACTATTAAAAATCTATCAAATTATTAAATTAAATAAAATTTTATTTGTTAATTAAATTTTAATTTTCTAAAGAAAAGCCTCTTTTGGAGTGACCTCACGATCTCCCATGTATACCTCAGTGTACTTGAACTAGTTCACCTCGATATATAAGATGGCCTCGGAATGATGGGTCTAGTAACACATACTAGGTATAACCAGGTAGTATCAGACTTAGGTGATATCAGGGATCTAGCGGTTAAGAGGGGCATTTTACGAATGAATCTTTGCACATTTTTATGTGACTTTCAATGATATCTCTCTTGATTTCTAGAAACAATGACTAGTTATCGTCGAAATATTACTGGATAAGAAGTTTAGTCAAAAGTAATATATATTTGTTGTAGGACTACAACGATGACATACGTCAAGAACAGATGTGGGAGATGGCTGCTCTCAGAGGAGTTACTTCTTCTTCTGCATCTTCTGAAGGACCTGAATCCACAGGTATGTTTCATATTCCTTAGTCAAACAAGATAAGTACTCTTTAATATTGAGAATTTTGTATAAGGGATCTAATGAATGATATAAATGTACTGATTTATTCCTAGAAGAAAGCATGCACACAATATTCTACAATATTTCACATTTGAAATATCCTTCCTAAAATATACATAATCAATGATTGTTTACATATTTTTGTGAATGATACCCTTGATCTAGAGAAATATCCTTCCTAAAATATACATAATCAATGATTGTTTACATATTTTTGTGAATGATACCCTTGATCTAGAGGTTCCCCTCTCCTTTCAACTCTACTATACCTCTAACTTCTACTTCATTGTGCTGGGTGAGATCCGCTTGATCTAGTCACTCTTTAAGGTGAAACGTAAGGCTTTATGTTAGTTTATAGCAGCAGAATTAACCTTTTCCTGCTCGGTCAGGATTTGTTTACTCAGACGACCTACATGCGCAAATTTACGAGCCATGTCAATCAACCTGAACATTTCTGTGGTTTTTCCCTCTTCTAGAACAGCGGAATCTGAGTATATATACATATATATACACTATATGTGTATATATATAATGTATCATTGTTATACGAGGAATTTGAATTTTTACTGTCTCTCTTCACTCCTCACTGTCAAAGGGCAAAGATCCCCAAATTTTACTATTCGTGATTTTTTTCTTTTTGTGTTTTTAATGCACTCTACATCCCACCTGTACTTAATTACTATATATATATACGGTTAGCTTTATGAACCTCTTCAAATCCTTGGCCGCATTAACAAATAACTTAACCTATAAATTATTTTTACAGATGACCCATGACTCTTTTGATGTTATTAAATTCTATTTGTCATATGAACGTAAGCCATCAACTTTGAAAGAGTTAAATTAACGGCAAATTGTTAATTTAAACAATATACTGTTAATTTAACTCCTTTAAAATAGCGAGATTGAAAAGTTGTAAATAGTCAGTTTATTTTCTATTTTGAGGTGTGAGCGCCTATTTATAAGGCTGGATAAGAGTCCGTGGCGTTTGTTGAGTTCTTGTCGTTTGATTTCAGTATGTTCATTCCAGTTGAGTCGTGAATCAAGAAGGAACTCGAGGTAACGGACTGAATCAGAGAGAGGTATAGGGATGTCATTCTATGTAACAGTATCAGGAGAATCTTTTCTTAACTGAAAATTAACCTGTACGCATTTGGACTCATTTATTAATTCTCCATTTGCTGAAAAGCATCAGGGTGGTTTTGTAAAATGTTGAAAGCGGTTTTGTAATCAGGATGCCCCCCAGAGGATCGCTTTGTTATCTGCAAAGAGGGCTAAAAGAGTATTAGGATGAGTAGGGATGTCTGCAGTATAAAGGATAAAAAGGATGGGTCCAAGCACACTGCCATGTGGAACACCCGCTTTCACAGGATAGAGTTCGGAGTAATCTGATCCTTGCCGGACCCTAAAGAAACGTTTAGAAAGGTATGATTTGAGGATTATGTAGATGATGCTTGTAAATATTGGCTTGAGTTTATATAATAGACCAGTATCCCATACTCGGTCAAATGCTTGAGTGACGTCCAAGAATGCACCAGGACAGAATTCTTTTCGCTCGAGGGAAGAGGAAATAAAGTCTCCAACGCGAAACTCCTCCTGGACAGTAGAATGATGGGATCGGAAGCGAAACTATTAAGATAACTAAAGCTTGAAGATGGCTACACCCCAGGGTATTTTTTCGCATGACAAATTTGTAGAAAACGTATTAAATTAAATCCGATTTTAAAGCATGTAAAAAAGTGAAGTTTTTTGTTTTGTATTACGATGAAGCACCTAGATTTTGTGAGCTTTTATGTTACCCTCAGGATTTGGAGAACTTGTTTAAAATATTATATAAAGATTTACTTATTTATTGACGAAATGTTCCAAACATATTTTGAGTTTGTATACTAGAAAGTAGGATGAAAGTGTTAATGTTAGAAGTGTTGATAATTTAAGAGTTGTGAGGAGTTGCTTCCTAGACTTGAAGACTGTCTGAGCGAGACAGAAATCTGCTGAGTGGTTCGGTAGGAGGTCCATTGAGTGGTTGAAGGGAGTCTGCCTGAATAGCCGTCAAGTTAAAGTCTGCTTCCTGGGCACTTGTGACACTTGCAATCCTGGCTATCGATCTGTCTGTCCACTTCCTCCAGAGGGTATTGTCGGCCGTCCTCGCTATCTCATCGGGAAACGTCCGACCGTCGCCTGTCAATGAGAACTTGGAGAGAGGACAATTCCTCTCCTGGAGTAGGTGTACTCCTCCTAAGTGCCAGTGGAGAGCAAGCCACAAAACTCATCTCTCCGAGCGTTGAAGCCACCGATGGACAAACGTAATTTATGATTTAGACGCTGGATGCTGGGTAGGTAACTGAAATAATCTTAGCAGATATCTAAACTAATTGAACTCGAAGCTAAGAATTTCAAAGAAAGAGTATTTTTTAGGAATTTAAGTTACATCAATATATATTTTATTTCCTGTATAATACAGAAAAGAAGAAAAGTTCATCCCCAATATAGAACAGTGTCCTAGAAAACTGTATCACAATGTATTGCCAAACAATATTCATATATGCCGTCTTTTTATTAGCTCTCAGAGAAGGGNTATTATACTAATTTCAAATATTACTGTACCTCTCTCATCTTCATGATAGGCAGCCCTGAAGATGGCTTACAATGTAAGCCGGAACGTTGGCAGATAATCCTTCATTAAAAAAATACATTTTTTAATTTGTGTTTTTTGGATCTACCTCGACCGAACCCCAACTAAAATCATCTAATAATTATTATGACAAATATATCAAAAGGAATCAATCGTTAGAAAACAATATGTACAATGGTGGTGTTTAACGTGGTTTAAATTGTTTAACGTAAATTCTGATTTGATGAGGTTAGTAAAACTAGTTGTTAAGCCATTCTGTTATAGCCCTATAACAAGAAACTTGGTGAAGAGAATTTATCGTCTTTTAATCCGACATGCAAAACAACAGTATATATTGTATGTAAAGGGTTGGACCGTGTAAAGTTTTTGATGGTTGCCGAGCTTTCGCACATCCTGTGATGGCTTCTTCAGGGCTGAATAGAGAATGATTCAGCGTTCTCTATTCAGCCCTGAAGAAGCCATCACAGGATGTGCGAAAGCTCGGCAAATAACACCAATTTGACACGGTCCAACCCGGAAAAACCTTTACATACATCTGATGACTGTGGAAGCCTACGTGAACAACAGTATATATTGTTTATCATTAAATTCATACAGGATATTATATTCACAACCAGAATATTATACAATCAAGTCTTTATAAATTTTTCTAGCATTATTTTTGGCAATTTTCATTTGAAGGGTTTGTATTTAAAGAGAAATATTTCTTTGGATAGCTTCCAAGAGAGGGTGGAAAACATACATATTTTGTTCAAAAAGAGAGTTTGTTGACCGTAGATATTATTCTAAGATGATTTTAGTTGGGGTTCGGTCGAGGTAGATCCAAAAAAACACAAATTAAAAGGGTTCGGTCAAGGTAGATCCAAAAAACACAAATTNAGCCCACTAATAACCAAGCTGAAGTCCTCACTCTACCTCACTAAGCCATGTCTACTCCAAGCTGTGGTTATTATTGTTATTTGTGTCTGACGTCCCTCTACATAACTCAGATATCAGGACGGGCTATCCTACAGGTCTGCAGACTTTTCTAACCGAGGTGTGTGAGCAGAGATTATTTCATAGAGACCTCAACAGAAATAATATTAGCTCTCACAAGAGGGAATACAGCCCACTAATAACCAAACTCTAGTCGACAATCCCACTTTGCTATTTATGCTAACCCTGTGGACTTTCAAAACGGACTTTCAATGACTCTATCTAAGCTCTAAACTAAGCACCTCGCCCCGAGATGCCTCCAGGGAGTTAAGTTATCTCACTGGAATTTTAATGCGTGAACGATAGAGAAGTATGAGATTACCTCAGAACTTTCTGGAACTAAGTACTAGATTAGTTACTGTGATAGAAACTTGATATCGAGTAACAGTGACTACATAAGTTCATAATGAAGAAATTTTTTTCACATGAATCTTATGGATTTATGAAACCTAATAAACTCTTAAATATTAATTTTATTTGAACTGAAACATTTTATAAGCGAATAAATAATAAATATACATATTTATTAGTCCTAATATACAAAGTATTTTTCTCTGGATACTGATGGTTTTCTGTACAATGTAAACAATATGGTAAAGAACTTGTTGGTGTTCGGTCAAGTTTGATTTTGGACTCATTTATTAATTCTCCATTTGCTGAAAANAGTATTTTTCTCTGGATACTGATGGTTTTCTGTACAATGTAAACAATATGGTAAAGAACTTGTTGGTGTTCGGTCAAGTTTGATCCAAAAAATTCAATTAAAAAAAAAAGTATTTTTTTGTTGTTATCTGTGTATCTTACAGTTAATAAGAAATACTGTTTTTTAAAATTGTATTTTTTGGTTCAACCTTTACCGAACCCGAACATGTTTTTTATCTATAATCTCTACTGGCTAAAACCTTCCATTATGTTATTAATGAAAGGATTTACGTAGAATAGGTGGGGTTCTCGAAGGATAAGTTGGTGTATTATACTGGTATAATACATAATAAAAGTTCAGTAACAATAATTAGCTAGTGACTCCTATCAGTGGATGTTTTTAGACCCGTCATAATATTGTTTTGTTTATGTTATACTGAAACCCACCCTTTTAGTTTTCGGCGCAACTCGCTCCGTAGAAGGAGCATTACTGACTTTGGTGGTACAGGATTCGCTTTGAACTCTCTAATACCCTCAAACTTACTAAGCTCTGAATGAACTATTGTTGTGACTGCCCTTTTCAGTCGAAACAGCTGACACACTTTTGAGGGAACTCGTTCTCTGAAGGGCCACATTTCTATGAGAGTTCCAGGCGAGTTAGCCCTGGAAGTGCGAACTGCCCTTCGTCCGAGTCCTCGAGGACTTTATGACCACAAAGTTAGTGGTGGGGGGTCTTCGGTGGGCAATAAACCCCGCGGGTTTTGAGGCGAGGCACGGTTTGGAAGAGAACACATCCACCAGACACTTACTGGCTTATTTCTTAGGGTCTATGTGTGTGTGCGTGGGTGGGTGTGTGGGTGTGTGTGTGTGTGTGTGTCCACAGACTCGGGGACTAGGAGTTCTTTCGTTGTCGGGAATAACACACCTTGCTGTATCTGTTACGACAAGTAGATGAATTACCCAAGTTACAGCACATAACCTTTTAATTCGGTTGAAACGCAAAGAGACAGGACAAAGAGTCAGGTGTATTCCTTCAAATATATGTCTTATTATCATTGATTTATTTATCACTCAATGTAGTGCATTTAGATTTGTCGCCATGCAACAAACATTTACAAAAAATAATAATAAATTTTGTATGATGTGTATTATTTGCGATGTTTGTATGTGTTTCCAGGGCTGTTAACATAATATATATAATACAATTAGTAATTTAAAACAAATAAAAAATGACTAAAATATGTAAATGAGTACTTGAAAAGTGATTTGGAAAACAAAGAGACATATATGTATCAACAAATATATCTCTGTTGATACATTATCTATTGTTTTAAACAGTGTTGTGAGTGTGTATTACAATTCCCTACATCTACTTATCGTAAGGGGAAGTAACTGCTATAACCAGATTAACGGTATTGCTGTGTGAAAAAACTTGCTTCCGATATATTAATTTTAACGACCTCTTTGATTTCTTCCGTTCTTCCTTTTCTAACTAACATGGTTCGTCATTAACAATCCTGAAAAAAATCTTCCAAATCCAATGCCCAAATCCAACTTATATTACCCTGCCTAAAATGTGCTGCTGAAGTTAAATCTGAACACCGACTACATACATATGTACTCTAAATTCGTCCCGTAAGGACTCACTCCAGCCGACGGCTCTACTTCCACTCATCTACACCAGCAACACCTAAAAAAAATATATATATTATATCCTTGGCAAAAGTCTAATACATTGGCATAAGTCTCTGGCAGTGCACTTATAGACAAGAACACACAATGAGTGACAAAACAACCCCATCCATATTATAAAAAAACTTTTAATGTGGTTCTCTCCACTTAGCGAAAATATGGTGCTTCAAAGGAGAGGACATTCTTCTATAATTCGTTTTTCGATTACTACCTTAGTTTTCTCATTATCGCGACTGAAATGTTCTAACTATCTTTAGTTCTTTCCATATATTGCTGCTTGAATGTTTCTTTAATTATTTTTTTATTTGTGATATCTTTCTATTAAAATACTTTATTACAAACGTAATTTTTATTGTATTATTATTATTATAAAGTTCTCAAGGATTAATCCCTGGTGATATCTTAGATGGCGGTCGACAGGCAAGGAGTCCAAGTGTTTCTAATAATTAGAAATGTTTTAAAAATAATTTAAAAAAAGAGAGGTTTATGGTCACATCTCANATTCTCTTTTCAGGGCTGAAGAAGCCATCACATGATGTGCGAAAGCTCGGCAAATAACAACAATTTGACTCGGTCCAACCCGGAAGATGAAATGGTAAATACAATGTTCAATTGCTTTTCTGTAAAAACGTTTTCACAAATTTTTGTTATCATATCCGGATCACATATCCGTATTTAATAAATTGTGAATAAATACAAAAATGTAACTCTTCTTTCTATTACGTATATTTTTTTTCCCTTTCTTACTAAAACAAGTTATTTCATCAAAATGGTTTTTTTTTTTCTTTCAAAATTAACTGGTATATTTTTAAAAAATTTGTAGTAGCAAGAGATTCACAGTATTAATATATCACTCTACACAAGCAATAACAGAATATGGGAATTTGTTATTGCTTCATGAGCTCTTTTATTTGTCTTGTCAATAGGGACTTCATGTATTCATTTGTTTTGTGTACTTAGTATCAAGAGTGAATAACCTTTGTTTTCCTCATTTCGGATTATTATTATTATTATTATTATTATAAGGTCTTTTTATTTATTTTTTCGAGATTATAAGTTGTTAGTTTAGTTATTATTTAGCCACATATCATACTAAAGTTATTGTTTTGTTTCCTTTCAGGTATGTTCGTGTGACAGTAAGCCTTTAAGAGTGAAGTTTAACCGTAAGTTTCCTTCACTTATGTATGTGTTATAAATGTATGTGTACGTGTGTATCATAATTTCATCAACGGAGATAATAGAAGTAACGAATGGGGTAACGATTTTGATATTTCTTTTTAAATGGACAATTCGTACTGGGAATATGTTTGGTACCGCTGATTTTACATTTGGTTTAATTAATTGTATTATTATTATTATAAAGTTCTCAAGGATTAATCCCTGGTGATATCTTAGATGGCGGTCGACAGGCAAGGAGTCCAAGTGTTTCTAATAATTAGAAATGTTTTAAAAATAATTTAAAAAAAGAGAGGTTTATGGTCACATCTCAGAGTGCAGAACTAAACTGGTCACTCTGAGATGTGACCATTAACCTCCCTCGATGATCACTCCAGATATCACTATCGCCCTGATGATGACTTCCAAGTTGATTCGAGACGTCGGCAATAATAAAATAATTATGGAGTATTTTATTTTATGATCCTGGCTGAAACCCGGACTAATTTCTCCAGCATAATACTCGACGGCCAACGAACCTCCAACCATTATTTAATAACGTTACTTTAAGAAAATAACTAAATTTTGAGGCTCTATATTACAAAACTTTGACCCAATTGACTTTTGTCTAAAAGAGTCTCAATTGGATATAGAGTGAAGGATTTAACGGAAACCCAAATGAAATAACAGTAAAAAAATCTTCGTTCAGATTTAATTTATGATTTTAAAAAATTTATAAAACATATTAGGTAGTAAATGTATTTCCCTAATTTTTATATATTTGCAGTATTACAAAAAGCTCTATCGATGAAAAAATTTATGGTTGTATCAATGAATATAAAGCACTTCCCCCAATCTTTCCTTTTCTTACATTTTGTGGGGAAAATAATTTTAACATTCATTTGATTCTGTCTAGGTCCATCTTAAATAAACAAACTAAAAACCTTCTTCGCCTACACTGATTTTAGTTTCGGCAATGTCATCTTATTAAAATTTAAATCATTTAATTATTTTTTTAAAGTTTTTCTTATGACATTGTATTTCTACAGCTCTAAAGATGGCTAACAATGTAAGGCGAAGCGTCGGCAGATAATAAAAAAATACACATTGTTTAAAATTGTATTTTTGGACTAACCTTGAGTGTACCCCAACAAAAAACACCAACTAATAATCTCTACGGTGTAATACTCTCTATTCGTTATGATATTAGTATTGTTTGGAAAGAGCATGCACATCTCTTCATTACATATCTTCGACTGGAATTTTAATGTTAGGAATTGCCTTTGTACTCTAATAAAAACATCCCCTTTTTCCAGAATAAGATGTAATATTTTCCACCCTCTTGTGGGAGGCACACTTCCTGAAGAAGCTCCTTCCTCTGTTTCTCTTCCTGGTTCCTCCGTTGAAGAAATGCAATCAGAATGTTCCATGCTGTGACAGACATGAGCTCTTCTAGACAGGAAGGGTATCTCCTTCGTCCGAAACACATTACCATAGGGATTGTCCTATTCATCCTCCACATGAAATTCCAGAAAATGACTTCCCTTCTTCATTTTATAAAACCAAAATTAATTAAGTATAATTTTTTATTCGGAGAATGTATAATTTATGACTATACACAACTCTTTGAACAAAATTTATTATAAATAAATTAGGAAAATAAGAATATCCCTTTGATATGTAGGGGTGTTTTCTTAGTGATGCTGATGCATAAGAAATCACATGACGATAATACATACATACATTAATACTGTAAATAATTTTTAATAAAGAGGTTTACACCCCTATCACGTGACAGACTTTATATTGGTTTAGATAAAGAAATTTTTACAATGTAGCAAGTGTAATACGTAATTTTCTAGCATTCATGTTCCATAAAATGTAATAAAAGAGATGGATATTTAAGAACGTAAATTTGAGAGCTATCCTAACCAAATTTACGATAAGCAATTTGGTATTCCAGTTTGAAAAGAATTAAAGTTTTTGGATGAGATCAGATGAGGAGTAGTGAATGTTTATCGAGGGGGCCGAACTGGAAAATTTTCAATATCTTTGATATTTTTAGAAAAATATATCGAATTTTAGGGATGTAAAATTGATTTTTTTTAATATATATCCACTTATAAAAAATATATTAGATGGAAGAATGAAACAGATAGGGTGGGTTTCACTGACAGAGCCAGGTTCATCGACATTACCTATCTCTTTATCCGTTATCAATGTCCATATTTATTGAAACAGGAAGTCTTATTAGCTTGCTCAGCACGTCTTGTGTGACTGCCAAGCTCACTTGGCTCATCTTATTTATAAGAATTCCAATTCTCATAATTTAGTACATTACTTCTGAAGTCGTCGACCTGTTTACATCTTGCCGACTGAACGACTTTAATCTTGGAAGGATATCGACCAAAGAGGTGACAAATGTGTACAGTATCTCATTGTAAAGATAATACCTCCAGTCATATATATCACGAGGCACAAAATACAGCTACTCCTTAGAGTCCCCGGTAGAGGAAAGCCATCACGATGAAATGTTTGTAGACCGTACCCATTTTTCGTGTGTGTGTGTGTGTGTGTGTGTGTGTGTGTGTGTGTGTGTGTGTGTGCGTGCTTCCTGGCGTTTGTTTATCTGTCTGAAAGGCCCCACGGACTAAAACAAGCTCATTCATTCCAAGGACAAAGCTCGGAGTGAGAGCTCTGTGCGTCTGAAGCTTGCCTTTTGTCGAATACAGCCAGTGAATTGAAATCAACAGGTTCTCAGATCTGTACCAAAGTGTATTTGCTTATTTTCTCCCATTTGGATAAATAAATACACATTCCTTCTACACAGTATTTTTGATTTTCATACTTACACGAAACTAATATTTTATTAACTCGAGTTTTTTTCTCTCCTGAATCAAGTGATATTGAAAAAAAAAAAGTCAACTAAGTTAACTAATTAACTATCACTTTTATTCAGTAAGTTCAGTGGGAACCTGTCCTCCAGGTGTCTCCTTTTGTTTAGACCAAATGTATTTAAATTGTGTGCCTCGTGATATATATGACTGGAGGTATTATCATTACAATGAGATACTGGACACATTTATCACCTCTTCGGTCGATATCATTTATCAAGATTTCAGTCGTTCAGTCGGCAAGATGTAAACAGATTCTCACTTGGCAGTCACACAAGACTTGCTGAGCAAGCTAATAAGACTTTTCCTGCTTCAATAAACATGGACATAGATGACGGATAAAGGGATAGGTAATATCGATGAACCCCACCCAATCTATTTAATTCTTCCATCTAATACACTTTTTATAAAAGGTTATATAATCAAAAAAAATCAATTATTACATCCCTAATATTCGATATATTTTTCTAAAAATATCAAAGATATTGAAAATTTTCCAGTTCGGCCCCCTCGATAAACTTTCACTACTCCTCATCTGTTCTCATCCAAAAACTTTAATTATTTTCAAACTGGAATACAAATTGCTTATTGTAAATTTGGTTAGGATAGCTCTCAAATTTACGTTCTCAAATATCCATCTCTTTTATTACATTTTATGGAACATGAATGCTAGAACATTACGTATTACACTTGCTACATTGTAAACATTTCTTTATCTAAACCAATAAAAAGTCTGTCACGTAATAGGGGTGTAAACCCCTTTATCTTCCATCAATTTGTACATGGTTATGAGTAAATAACAAGTTATATAAGTGGTGAGAGCAGTAAGCGTAAAATAAATTATCTCTAAACATAGCTATATACTTGGAGGCTATATACTCAACCTTAGTAGTTATATTTATAAATAGCTTCCTTTTTTAGCGTTTTATTTAAGACTCTTATTGAACATAAATTTTTTTAAAAATTAAAATTTTCCTCTTTACGATGTATGATTTTTTTTCGTAGCTCAACTACGTAACTAAACAAATGCATCAGTGTTGAAAATTCTGATCTACTTCTGAACCCCCCCCCCTCCTCAACACTTATCTTATTTTAAACCAAAATGAATTTTAAAATGGGATTTAAATTACCCAAAATCGCTTTTTTTCTTCTAGACTTTAAAAAGAGGGGCCAGCTCAGCACTAAAAATTACATTTATAGAAATTTTCATTTTTGTAATGAATACAATATTTGAAGATTACATTCTTCACCTTTTATGTTAATAATTTATTTTCATATCTCTAGCAGTAACCCAGAATTTTTTTTTTTCAATTTTGTCTCCATCTTTCTCTACCGATTTGAGCTATCATGTTTGAATATTCAACATTTTGCAAAAATAAGCTTGAAATTCTAAATGTAGGATCGCGTACAGTCAATTCAAATGTATAATTAGTGAATATCTAATATAATATATAATATTTGAAGTCATTGTTCAAAAGTCGCATCATATAACTGAATTTTAAAGCTTGATTTGCTTACGGGAAATCTACTAAAGTAAAAGAACTATATATTTTAAGAAATGAAATGCACAGAGCATATGTAAATCACAATGATAATGGTGCACCCATGAAAACCAACTTGGAGGAATGGCCTCGTGAAAACTAGGCCCATTTCCCCATGGGCACCATCCATATGATTGACAGAAAGGAGAATAAGGACGAATCATACCCTTACAGACGAGAAGAGTTATGAGTTTAGAAGGAGAAATACTCAGCCTCATTCTATACTGAAGATTTTTACTATCAAAAGGATTTTTTTTATACATTTTTTATAGAAAGTAAATTTACTAAATTTTATATTTAAAAATGTTTAAAAACGAAGCTATAATTAAAATTATTTTACTAACCCCATCCTCCACCCTACATTTACAATAAAATAAAAATCATTTAGCAGCTTTTAATTAAGTAGCCTATTGTAATAAATAATGAATATGTTTACTATTTTTTTAAATATGAAAGCAACCCAACTTTCTAAATTACAATGATTCATTACAATAAAAAATATCTTTAAAAAAAAAAAAANAAAAAAATAATACTGGCTCGTATTATGAGAAAAAAAATATATATATATAATTCTGTACTGTACATATATTTTTTTCAGTTTATAAGGTTAATAATAACATACATATTAAGATAATAATTTTTGGACTCTCTTTCAGCCCCTGTCCCCACTCTCCTGAACATATTTTATCCATTAAATTACTCACTTATATTTGCTAAGGGTCCACAGGGGCAATCAATTCCAATTTATCACAATTTCCCCAAAGAGGTAGAAATCTCTCCGTAACACAATACGCACTAAAGCTATATTGATTGATTAATCTTCAATTTCGAATTATGCAATCGTGAACAGTCTTGTGCTCTGCTCATATATATATATATTGTATTAAGATACCTACATGAAGAGTCTTATTAAGAACTCAGGGAAGAATGATGCGTTTGTCTTCAAGGTATACTATTTCCATCCTTCTGGGAGAACATATGTTTAGGTAAATCAATCAAATATATGATCGTGCGTAAATAAATCACTGATGAAACAGCAATGCTCATTGGTTATCTTCCGTCACAAGGAGGCCGTTGTACGAGTACGACCTCCATATCTTTTACTCCCTTTGAATGAAAAATAAGGGTGAATGCTTCGTGAAAGGAGCAGAAATTTAAGCTTAAGTCTAAACGGCTGGGAACCCATGAATAAATTTAAATATCTTTACCTCAGGGAGCTGAATTTAGTGTATTTCATTACAAATAGACGATACATAAATTCAATTTTTTAATAATTATTTCGCCAATTCAAAGATAAAATGTCACTTTTATTCTATAAAGGGTAATATCATAAACTTGTCGTTTCTCCATGGAGAAATAAAAAAGGGAAATAATTTATAATATTTTCTTGCGTTTCACTAATGTCTACTTTCCAGTTCCTAGCCACAGATGACAAAATGAAGTTCCTAAAAATCACACACACAAACACAAAATAAAAGAAATAGACTAAACGTTGGCAGATAATCCTTTATTAAAAAATACATTTTTTTTTAATTTGTGTTTTTTGGATCTACCTTGACCGAACCCCAACTAAAATCATCATAGTAAAATAAATATAGTAGACTGTCTTTAGATTAGATTACTTGTAAGTTAGTGATTGGTCCGAGAGCAGCCACCATGTTTCTATTCCATGTCTGCAGGAACCGAGGACTCTGAGCCAGCCTCGAGGGGCGGCGGACGGAAGCGACCTCTGGGGATCGCTCAGAGGATGTCCATGTCTCCCACCAAGAGGACGGTACTCAGCATCCTGGCGAGGGCGAGGAGTGCTCAGACAGCGGAGCCGGCGCCGTTCGGGTGAGTACCATCACTTCAGAGTTTTACCTGAGAGAGTCGGAGAGTTGTGCTTGACCTCTCCTACGTCAGAGGCCTCTGGGAATCGCTCAGAGGATGTATATATATATATATATAAAGTATATATAGAAAATGAAAAACTTGCGGCTGTGATAATAGCTTACAATGTTAGCACCTTTGAGTATAAGACGACATATTACTCTTACTTGGGGATTTTGACTCCACTACTCTACTTTGAGTAA
>KZ808536.1:26640-51719 GCA_000696205.2 Oncopeltus fasciatus | reverse complement strand
TTTGCAAAAAGATAAATATATATATATATGTGTGTGTGTGTGTGTGTATGTGTATGTATGAATGTATGTGAGGGAATATAATAGTTAGAAGAATACATTTTTTTCTTATGGCAGTACTTGTATCTATGTAATATGTATGTACTTTTATACTGTATTTGTACCTCTCTAGTTCTGCAGATGTCATCTAGCAACGAATACATTCAACAATTTTCGAAAAGAAGCTCAAATAGCAAATACTTTATTTTAAATATTGCGGTTCTAAGATTTTATACGAGCCATTTTTTTTTTTAACATCTCCTGTGTAAGATTAGAATTACGCAGCGATCATAACACTGAAGTTGCTCACATTTTTCTACATACTATTCTTGATGAATAGCTTGATTCATTCTAGGAAAATCTGTTGGGATCTGTACCTTCTCTAGGGTATTGCATAAATAAATCCCAATCTAAGCAACTAGATTATATAATCGGAAAAGGCGTCATATTGGTTAAATCTGAGGAGACAGTCCTCTAAAATATAGTTTGATTGGTATTTGAGAGTTAATTCTTCCAATTTTCACGAAATTCAGTGCTCTTCTTCTCCACAAAATACTGTTTTAGCCTGCGCCAATCGCATGTTTATATTCAATAACCTGATTTTTAAAACTGCAGTATATTCCTTAATTTAGGGATTACCAATTACATGATGAAGCCCGAGGTCGGAAAGGGACTGGCTAGCTGGTTCATGAGGAGAGCTAACTTGATAGAAAGAAAAGGAGTGGGGTTCAGATTATAACAGAGTAAGTAAAATCGCAGAAATAACTTTTATGTGTGTGTTTGTTTGAGTGTGTAAATAAAATAAATAAATTAATTTGAGGCAAAATAAAGTGAAGTAATATTACCAAGTACCTGGAAAATGCATACATTACATGCATACATTTTTCAGTGATACATGAAAATAAAATATTATAAAGGCTACAGGAAAAGTAGCCTTTATCGTGTAACCTTTTTCACCCTCTGGGTCTTGTGACAATGACCCTTGGAAAACATAAAACTTTGTATTTTTTTTAAATTAATATATATTCCTGCGGTATATTACATTGAAGAAATGTATTTTATCCTCCCAGATGCCACTTAGTTCTGGTCCTTAAATCACTCTCACATTCCTGAAAGGTACAAGATCTCATATATTTCAACATTTTATTTAATTAAATAAATTTGAAAAGCTTCAAGAAAAGCATAAGGAGAAATTGAATGGATGATGGGAACAGATGTCAGCAAGCAACGGATACGATATTGTCCGTATTCTAAACTCCATCAAATATATACAATTATTTAGATGTTTAAATTGTATTAAGTTTTGTTTGGTCACTCTTTAAATTTTCAGTTTAGTTACTGCAGTAGTAAAAACCAGCGCTCTAAGCATAACTACAGCTATGTACAAAACTATTGCATGAGGATTTTTTCTCTATATTATTACTATTCAATCATACTGTTTCTGATTGTATACTGATCAATTTCATATCTTAATTTTATATAAATTTGAATTGAGAGTTCCACGAGCCATAATTAGCGCAGTAAATATCAGGATTATAAAACAAGATTCCAAAAATGGTTGCTAGTTGAATTAGTGGTAGTCAGAGAATATGATGCTGTCTTGCCAAGTTTATTTTATTTTTGTCATATTTTTAGATAAATTATAGAATAATAATCCTATCTATTCTATACTATACCATCCTGATTTCCTGTCAATAGGTGAACATGCACTAATTGTTGAATGACCATATGTTCCTTTTTTGCTTAAATAATGTTAGCCGTGATATAATTTCAGGCGCTGAAATGTAGGTAAAATCTGCTAAAACATATGTTACATAAAGTATTAGGGAGTTAACGAAAATTAATTCGCAAGAACATTATAAGATTACACATTATGAAAACCAAAGTACGCCATTTTGACAGATTCTTACAAGTAATTAGCAAACTTGTAATTATTTTGACTTGAAGAATTAGGAGCTTAAGCATGAGGAACTGTCCTTTCTACGAGCCCTGCAGACCGAAAGACAAAGAGGTACACCAAACTTATTCAAGTTTTTATTAAAAGTCTGAAATTCTGCGGGGGGCCTCTTAATATCATCTCCCCCAAGTTCAAGTTAACTTAGAGGACAAGGTGCCTTCAACGGCGAGAAGTTCCTTTCTTGTGTCTAAAGTCCGCTTAGAAAGTTCAAAGAGGAAGCCTAAGACTGTTTTCTCTTGTCAATTAATAAAAGGTTTTTACATAATTTAAATCTATTCACAGAGGCACAGAGAAAAAAAGTATATTTTTTTTATAATGGGGTGCAGTATGTCTGTCACATGCGCAGTAATTGGATCATAATTCAAAACATTGTGTCAAAATTTACTTTGTAACAAAGTCTACCAACATCTATTATTATTAGATGTTTTTCATTGGGGTTCGTTCAAGGTAGATCCAAAAAAAAAAATATATATACAGGGTGTTTCGCAAGTAGATGACAATATGCAAGATGGAATAACTAGATCAAAAATGTAGTTAAACGCCGCCAACCGCATGATTCTTTCTTATTCCGTTGCACAGATATGCCGTTCCAAAGGTAATTTTGAGAAAACCGTGTTTTTTGTAGGAAAACCTCAATTTTCTCTGCTTNATGTGATATCAAAAGTAAGAATGTAGTAAAATATGTAGAAAAATACCCCAAAAAAATATAATGAACCACACCTACCTATCATGAAGGCGAAAAGGGACGTTGTGTCACCAAGATCCCATTTTCAAGACTGAGTGGTAGGGTTTAAAACTTGTGAAAAATTGTTTGAGATGAACAACGTGGGTGGTGGAAGGGTGGGGGAAAGAGGTGGTAAGTACAAAGAGAAAGCGGCCTATTTCAAAAGGGGGCTATACAAAGAAAAAAGGAAGGACATTATTGCGGATAAGTAACTTTAATGAACTAGGAGAAATCTTTGACAGGTTTATTTTGAAGGAGAAGTAATGGTTTTTCAGAATGTTGAAAATATTTGAATAAGTTGAAGAAATTTGTTCTATGTCCGTTCTATCAGTATAATAACTTGATTGTGTTGTAAGTTAATGTGAGCGGTTTTAGATAAGAGGCGTTTGTCTTCATAGGTTTTAGTGGAAACAGGTTTTAGTGGAAAAATAGTTATGCTCTCGAAGTAAATAGAAGCAAATAGAATAGCAAAACTCACTGTTTTTCATGAAGAACGTGTTTTGCTGCATCATATTTTTTATTAGTTTTTTTCTTAATGTCATTTTTATGATTGTTGATTCTACCGGATTTAGTGTTTTTAGTTTACCCAATGTAAGAACCATGGCAATTAGGTGTGGAACAAGGAATTTTGTAGACGACATTGGTTCTGTTAGGAAGAGGGATGGGGTCTTTGAGGATGGTGTAAATGGATTTTAGTTTGTTGTTAGTGGAAAAAGCAAGCTTAAGGTTAGGGAAAGTTTTTCTAAGGGATTTCTTAATATCTTCCGAAAGTTTTGGAATATACAGGAAAACGGAAAATTAGGTCATTATTTTGGGGGAGGGGGATAGTTGGAGAAGTGGAAATAAATCATGCCTTCACAAGTTTTTTAATGGTGTGAATAGGAAAACCATTAGAGAGGAGGATGTCAGTAACACGTTTAATATTTTTACTGTAATATCTTGTCAGAGAGTGTGCGTGAGCTATAGATAAGATTTTTGGTCAAATTAATTTTTTTGATGATGAGGGTGAGATAAGTTTAAGTGGAGTTAAATGGAGAAGACTATCTGAGTAAGAGTGATTGGCGTACTAATCAGTGGAGATTAATGTTAGGTAAATCAGTGGAGCCATTATTGTTGCAGATAATAAGGGAGTCAAGGAAGGGGAGTTGATAGTCTGACTCAATTTCAATGGTAAATTTGAGACGAGAGTGGTATGAGTTAAATGCAGTAAGGATCTGGGGGATTTTTTCTGGATTGAGAATGAGGAAGAGGTCGTCAATATATTTTTTAAGGGAGAAAATGTTGTTATGAAAGGGGGGAAGGATAGAGTCAAGGAGGTCGTTAAGGGTGATGTTTGAAATCTCGGGAGCAAGGTTATTTCCCATAGCCAGACCGTTAATCTGGTTGTAGTATTTACCTTGTCAAAGGAGATAGCCGGACGTACTGCAAAGGGAAAGGTAATTGGTGAAGAGGGATTCGGCATCTAAGGAGCAAAGTATGTATCGTTTAGGTATAATTAAAGATTCCAGCTGTGTTTTCAGATCAAATGAGTTTTTAATGTCATAATGGTTTTGTCGGCTAAGAATCTGTAAGGATGGAAGGAGACATTTACTAAGTTTAGATGCGGAAGAGTTTATAGTGGAGACAATGGGGCAAAGGGGATTATCTGGTTTGTGGATTTTGGGAAGGCCGTAACATCAAGGTGCATTTCGCAATTTACTGCAATCATCGTAGTATACTACAGAGCTTAGTAGGATATTATATAATACTCAAATACTACATGACAGATTTTGATGGGACTTTCACTGATATCTCGTTGGAGGTCTGGTAACACAGGCTAGGTATCATCAGGCTGTGACGTCAGAGAGCTGAGCGGTAAACAGGGATATAATAGAGTGACAGAGCCACTGTACGGTTAAGGGCATAATTTTAATTATAACTGANTGAGACGAGAGTGGTATGAGTTAAATGGAGAAGACTATCTGAGTAAGAGTGATTGGCGTACTAATCAGTGGAGATTAATGTTAGGTAAATCAGTGGAGCCATTATTGTTGCAGATAATAAGGGAGTCAAGGAAGGGGAGTTGATAGTCTGACTCAATTTCTATGGTAAATTTGAGACGAGAGTGGTATGAGTTAAATGCAGTAAGGATCTGGGGGATTTTTTCTGGATTGAGAATGAGGAATAGGTCGTCAATATATTTTTTAAGGGAGAAAATGTGGCTGTGAAAGGGGGGAAGGATAGAGTCAAGGAGGTCGTTAAGGGTGATGTTTGAAATCTCGGGAGCAAGGTTATTTCCCATTGCCAGACCGTTTATCTGGTTGTAGTATTTACCTTGGTAAAGGAGATAGCCGGACGTACTGCAAAGGGAAAGGTAATTGGTGAAGAGGGATTCGGCATCTAAGGAGCAAAGAATGTATCCTTTAGGTATAATTAAAGATTCCAGCTGTGTTTTCAGATCAAATGAGTTTTTAATGTCATAATGGTTTTGTCGGCTAAGAATCTGTAAGGATGGAAGAAGAAATTTACTAAGTTTAGATGCGGAAGAGTTTATAGTGGAGACAATGGGGCGAAGGGGATTATCTGGTTTATGGATTTTGGGAAGGCCGTAACATCAAGGTGCTTGGGAATTTACTTTGTAACATATTAAAATTTACATTTCGCAATTTACTGCAATCATCGTAGTATACTACAGAGCTTAGTAGGATATTATATAATACTCAAATACTACAGGACATATTTAGAAGGGACTTTCACTGATATCTTCCTGGAGGTCTGGTAACATAGGCTAGGTATCATCAGGCTGTGACGTCAGAGAGCTGAGCGGTAAACAGGGATATTATAGAGAGACAGAGTTAGTCCTGCAGTCCGGGGTAGTCTCAGATACTACAAGACAGATTTTGATGGGACATTCACTGATATCTCGCTGGAGGTCTGGTAACACAGGCTAGGTATCGACAGGCTGTGACGTCAGAGAGCTGAGCGGTAAACAGGGATATTATAGGGAGACAGAGTTAGTCCTGCTGTCCGGGGTAATCTCAGATACTACAGGACAGATTTTGATGGTACTTTCACTGATATCTCGCTGGAGGTCTGGTAACACAGGCTAGGTATCGTCAGGCTGTGACGTCAGAGAGCTGAGCGGTAAACAGGGATATAATAGAGTGACAGAGCCACTGTACGGTTAAGGGCATAATTTTAATTATAACTGATATTATGATTTTTTTAAGAAATTACATGGTGGTATTTGATGAATTATATAACTCAATACTATTAAGAGGGGGAGGGCCTATCCCGTAGGAATTCAGGTAGGAAGGTCTATAGCGGGGGTGGAATCCCGGAATTCGGCCTCTGACTTCCAGGGGGAGATTAACACCACCCTCCATTTGAAATTGCCCCCAATAAAGTGTGTAAATATCTTATAATTCGTTTGATAATCACTGAAAAAAATTAGTTTCATGATTTCTCAAATTTAAAACGGCTTTCAAGGATGTTAAATTTCCCAAGTCATTCTTTGTAAGCCTCAGATTTAAAGTAGCTTACGATAAAGTTGAAGATGAAAAATTAATTGAAGAACAATAACCTGGAATTTTATCATTCCTAAAGTTTTCAATATAATTTCCTGAAGTAATATTTCAGAGATTTTTTTATTGCCTTCATTGACCATGCTTTGAATAATTATTTATTAAGAGAATTGGAAATTTTAATATTTATAATAAGATTTACTAGGGAGATTGTTTAACTTTGATTTCTTTATTGACCTTGACCTAAAATATTATTGAACTATTTTTAATTTGGAAAGGTAAAAATAAAATTCACATTATAATTCACCTCTGTTTTATATAAGAACACATATTATTCACTTTAAACTTCAACAAAGAATCTTATTTATAAATTATACTATTTAGTTTTATATTACTGAGTGTCATTCGTATGTGAAGCCGTAATTTATTTAAATGAACATTAGATTTTATGTATTTCTCACTGGAATAGACCACTTACAGTTCTCTAACATTTACTATAGTTGGAATTATCAAACCAATTTCCATTGAGATGAGATATTTATGAACTGTTACTGAACGTGTTTTCGTCAGTAACTTGGATTTACTCAGTATCTTAGATACATAAATATATATTCTTAGATAAATTCATTGATTACTTGAACATTTATCTTAATAAAAATAAGAATTATAAGACAAATTCTATAAAGACACATGCTGCCATACATAAATAGAGGATAATTTCATGAATTAAAGCCTAAGTTTATGTATTAAATAATAAGTTTTAATAATAAAATAATATTTTGTATGTAATGAAATATTAGAAAGAATCGTTTTGCAATGAATAAGTTTAATTTTTTCGTTTACGTTTCACAAGAAGTGTTTTGAAACATTTGTAAACTAACACTTGATTTAATAAGTAACATTATTATGATCAGACTATTATTGTTTTTTCTCGTGAAATCACTATCACTAAAGTAATAGCATGATAGCAGATATAAATAACTTGCGATTGTAATCGACAGGTTTGCCATTCCATGCACACACTTTTCAGGATCTTGTAGAGTTGTATTTTTGTTGACACAAACTGTCAGAGTTTACCCGCCAGGGAAGTTGTGGCTTTGTAAGCAGGTTAAGCCAATGAGACTTGAATATTATCATTTCCATATTTTTTATTACTCATAAATTATTATTAGTTTTATTATATTTCATTTATATTATTGCCAATAGTTTAATTTATTTTATTTGTGTTATTTATCAATCTACTTTATTAATTTATAAAAGACAAACCTTCAAATAACTTTCCTGGCATGGGTTGGATAATAAAACGTGTAGCTTCGTGTGAGTTGACTTTGCCTTATTTTCTCCTTGATAGTTATGACGTCATTTTATACCCTTACTTTTTTTTCACTATTTATAACTGCCATATGTTTATTTACTTGTTTATTATGCATTTTTACCTTCTGTGTTAGTCATAACTATGTCAAGTTTCAAGTTTATTAAAACCTTGGTTCTCAAAAGGGTTATTAGTTCACTCCATTATGTTTTATCTGTTATATTGACCTGGACCTCGTTTTATTGATTTTTCTATTTGTCTAACTCTTCTGTATTGACATACTGTGCTCAAATTATTTTATTAGTTCGACCTGGATTTTGTAACAGACTTCCGGAGTGTCTTCTCACCAGCCTCCAGTCGCCCTTTGTGCATTATAAAATATGTTCCTAAGGTAAATAATCTAAAAGGTTATTTTCACTACCAATGAATATAGAACTATCATACCTTCTATTATCCGTCTTCATTTGTTTCTTGGAGGATGGTTTGCAGATACCAAAGAAGACGGATAATAGAAGGTATGATAGTTAAATATGTTCTTTACTATCTGTTTTTTTGTTGTTTTTTTACTTGTTAAAATGTAATAAAAAATAAATTATAGAAAATTAAATTTTACACAAAATATGTTCACGTAGGCTTCGTCGGTCGTCATTCTTCATTCAACTCTCATTCTCTTTTCAGCCCCGAAGAAGCCATCACATGATGTGCGAAAGCTCGGCAACACAACTCTCATTCTCTTTTCAGCCCCGAAGAAGCCATCACATGATGTGCGAAAGCTCGGCAAATAACAACAATTTGACTCGGTCCAACCCGGAAGAAGAAATGGTAAATACAAAATATGTAGCATAATTGTTGAAAAATTAGCATTGATGAAGATATTTTTCAATTTAATCTCTGTGTAACCCCCTTCTTTTATTTCGCATTGCCATTATTGAACCAGACCATCCAGTAGCTGCCTCGAGCGTCATGATGTCTCTGGAACGGATTTCGAAGGGAGGGGATTTGTCATATATATATATATATATATATATATTTCTTACTTATGTTTTATGCTTACACTTTCCTTAGCTGCTAAGCGTCCAAGGAAGGAACTTACGTCTATCAACTGATACGACTTCCGATAAGTAAGCGGCATTCAACGATCAGATAGACTGGCCTCCAGAATTCTGTTCTGAGAGGGAATGAATAAAAGTGAAGACTTTAATACAAAAACTGGTAAGGGACAAGTCTTCAAAACAACTACTGATATGCACAGTTTTCGTCACAAGGCGAATAGAAAGGGCCGAACACTTGCAAAAAGGGCTTAGGTGTCATGGTATCTGTGACAGGTATCTGCACGCTCTTCGCTGAAACAGTATTCAAAAAGCAACTTAGCGCTTTCTTGAGAAAGTACCTTGGAACCAGATAGTTCAGCTAGAGGCTTAGTTCCAATATTGTAAATGGCAAATACTACCGAGGAGCCAACATGGATCAAACTACTATCTAAGATTCGAACAAGGACATTCAGTGCTATGATTGGAGCCAGGGAAAATAAGACAGAAAAAATTGTGGCATTCAAGCTAAAAAATTTGGAAATCAGTCCATGCTAACGTGAGATGCTTGAAAAGAGGTTGACAGTTGTCTGTCGAAAAGAAGATAACTCCTTGATGAAGCAAGGGATTACAGCTCGATGGTCCCATCATTTCCATTTGCTTCTAAATGTAGATGCAGGCGACCTCGTGACCTCAAGAGCTGTGCAACATATGGATCAGCAAAAAATAAATTCCATAGAAAGGGATGTGATACCTTCTGAGCTTCTTAGTATAACGATGAGGAGTTCCAGGGAAGAGGTCATTTTGCACCCTAAACACCATCTGGTGGAGAAAGTGCCATCACTTCGTTGGTTGGGAAATATCTTAGAGTTGTTTCTGCAGTTTACAATGTGAACAGACACCGCCCTGGGGAGATTTCTCCACCCAACACCATTGCCCTGATGATGGCTTACTAGCTAAGCCGAAACGTTGGCATAAATAAAAAATATTACTCCAAATTGTGGTGTATATTTTTTTTCTTCCTGGCCGAAACCCCGACCATTCTCACACGGTTGGGAAATATCCTAAATTGCACCAATTCCTGTGGGTCCTCACCCCTCCAGTGTCCCCCTGAAAGATGAAGGATCCCAGCCTGTTGGTTATATTCACACAGGTTATGCCAATATGTCAATTTCGGAATGACATAATTTTGCTTTTTTCAAAAGAAACGTTTGGAAAACCTTAGTTGATCTGGCGTCTAGAACCTAGCTTTGATTGGCTACGTCAACATAATGTAGTTTTAGGATATAACCTGCCCTTGATAATTATAAAGTGGTTAAATCTGCTTTGACATAACACTTGGATTTTTGCGTACACAAATCCAAAGAGTGGAGAGAGTGAATGACTCCCTTAAAAACATTTACGGTCGAGGGGGAAAGAATGTGTGTGTCTGTGTACCTAGTATATATAGATAATGTTTCCCGAGTGTGTATGTCTGTGAACAAAAAGAAATAGATAATATTTTATTCGGAAATTTTGTTGAATCGCGGTTAAAAAGAGAAAAATGAAATAAGTCTACATGTGATGGATTCAAAACGTTGGGAGAGGGAAAGGCAGCGTGGAGGGAGTATTTCAGCTGACAGCTTGTAAACTTGACAGAAGGGCAAAGTGACAGCTCCCGGGAAACTTGTCAGGGCTTTTCAATCTGCAGCTTTTCCCTTCGCCGATTTCTGCTGCATCACGCTGGGAAATTGTTCCATCCCCTGACGAGAAATACTATCTCCAGCTGTCTGGAGTGAGGGGATACAGCAAAGGACAGGAATGAGTGGCCAGACTCTGCGGCTGGGAAGTGTACAAAGTGTTGTATGAAAAGAGAAAAAAAAAATAGTCAGCTATGTGAATGTAGCGTAAGCTATTCGAATTTTTCTGGTTTTTGTTTCACTATGGATGATTAAATAAGAATAGATGCTTATTTTAATCTAAAAATAATAAGAATATTAAATCTAATAATCTCTACGGCCACAAACTCTCCATTCAAAAAGATTTTTACTACCCCCTTCCTTGATCTTTTTAATTCGTTAGCGACCTCATCCAATGGTTTACAAAAATAAATTTAATAGTAAGTTAAATTTCTTTATTTTTCAAATTTAAATTCATATATATGTGTTTCTTCTAAGTAGAGTCGTGAAAGTTACGTTTTTTATACATCAAAGTTATCGTTATGGAACCATTGTGTCCGCTGTGTGACCTGATACAAAAATAGTTCACGATCATATATATCTATCGCATATATCAACCAATCTGAATTTTGTTGCTGGAAACTGTTTTCGGAAAAGCTCTATTTCGTACATCAAAGTAGAGTTCCAATTCCAGCTGTCAGAATGAGAGTCGTCTTTAGCATCATGCAATTCCTCGACTGTAAATCACTTGTCAAACGGAGGTGGTACAACATCTGCAAGGATATCGAGACATGTGGGGAGTCTTCCAGCTGAGGAAAGGTGAAATTAAAGGTTAAAATTCATGTTGTTGGCGTTTCGGGGTTTCCAGGGGGGGAGGGGGGGGGGCGAAAACTAATCTCTAGTGGTAATTCCCAAGGGGGACGATCCATCAGAGGACACTTGGAATTATTTAACTTAATTGCAGTCTGTCCCGAACTTTCACCATAGAGGATAAATATTAATTAGGCTATCCCATGCGTCAGAGCTGTGATTAATCACAGGCTTGTAATTATAGTGCAATTAATGTAATGTTATAGATTCGACAGAAACAGAGAAATGAATAAATAAATAATCTGACTTCATTAGAAGCTTATTATGTTCCTTATACGTTTTATCTTATTCTGTTTGNTTACTTAGTGTAATAACGGGTTGGACCGTGTCAAATTGGTGTTATTTGCCGAGCTTTCGCACATCATGTGATGGCTTCTTCTCTTTTCAGCCCTGAAGAAGCCATCACATGATGTGCGAAAGCTCGGCAACTATCAACAACTTGACACGGTCCAACCCGGAAGAAGAAACAGTAAATACTTCTGACGACCGTCGAAGCCTACGTGAACAAGGTTTGTAATGTCTGCCTATGGCCGATTACCACCGAAAGTGATGTACAGTACCTTCATTAACAAAGCCTGTTTAGTTTTATTTGACGTCAAACATTTATAGAATTGTTTATTTCACAATTATACCTGAAATATTAGGATAGAGAGGAATAAATGTGGAGAGGTGCCGGGGTAGCAGTTTGGGCCTCTTGATCTTGGCGCGGCGGGTTCAAATCTCGCCCTAAGCATACAGAGTCACGGGTGTTTAGCATAGAGTGGTAACCTGCAGATAGCCTCTCCATGATCAAAAGTAGTTGAAATAAAAGTTAAATAAAGAGGGTTAAAGCCCAGACATACTTTATTTCTGTGGATACCTAAATATTCGGGAGGCTGGTTTTTCAGGAATAAGAGTCCACTTCTACTGGAAGGGGGGGAGGGTATACGTGATTCAAATCTCTTTGGATTGCCCCAGATTTGGAGTTCTTTGGAACGAGGGACATGAAGCGAGGAGAAGGGATATGGTAGTAGAAAGAGATGAGGGCTGAGAAGATGGCATGCAGGGATTGCTTTGCCTCAGAACAATGTAAGTTTGGAGGTTAGTAGTGATCCTACAACTTCCATTAGTTTTCTTTGATAAATGTTTTTCGAAAGAGTGCAACTTCAACATAATTTAACTAAAAATTAACTCATTAAAATGTAATCACTAAATACCTGCATGTTTCTTCTGTATGATCTACAGACACCTATGTATGAAAATTGTCCAGAAAAATTTAGGGCAGGAGAAGAATGAATTTAAACTACCAAACCTACGCCCTAAACACCTATTTATTTACATGTTTACTACGTATAACGTATTCTTGATTGTACTTTGTCTGGCATCCTGACACTTCTTGCATGTCCTTCTGAAATTCGTTTGTAACTCTATAGATATTTCCTGATATGACACATTTCACAATCCTACGAATCATGACGAAAAACTAGCTCTCTTCTCCGCAGGTCAGTTCTTTTATGTCCCACCTGGCTTGCTCCTGGAGAGATTGCTTCTGGAGACAGAACTTCTTGCAGTGGAGTGGTACTAGGCCCATAAGACTTATCAACAAATAGACCTAGCTAATAAAGTAGCAAGATAATTCACTTACCTCACATTCCTGGATAAAATTCCTCATTTTGATTCCGTACAAGATCTATCAAAACTTAGTGGCTTTTATTTTATATAATAACCTTTTAATGAAAGAGAATCAAAGGTCATCAAAGAAAGAGTAAGTGTTAAAGTTCTTCCTTGTTTTATCAGCAGTATGGGAATCAATTCCATACAATATTTCACTTTCATGCCTATAGCTGACACTAATGGCTACATACTATTCATCGGTAATTAAGCGGACCTGGAAGGAATGTATGTTCAGCGTACTTACATTTTAAAAACCCTGCTATACCTCAATTCTTACCATTTTACCGATAAATAGAAACATATTATTGGTTATTTAGATACACTTCACAGTAAATGTTAACGCTGGATTCAACTAATCAGGCCTCGGAGCACAGATGGTGTACTTCTGAAGAGTGGTTGAGAAGCGCTCTCGGCTTCAAGAAAAGAAAACGCTCAAGAGGATCTCGGATTTCAGTTGTGAAACTCGCCATTCCTTAAGAGGCTGCTGACTTTGTCTTATCGCTCTTGACGGTGAAAAGAATGAATACATCTGCCATCTGCCGCATACAGTACATTAAAACCAACAAAATATCATTTTTCCAAGGACATGCTTCTTAAATACTACCCTCATCATCACCTCTTTTTTCCAAAACATTGTCAACTTATTTGTTCTTTATTTATTTATTACTTTATTTAGTTCTGTCCTTTACTTTAGATAATAGTCTGCCCCTAATTATATTAACTTTCTCTGAAGTATGCAAAATCACAGGTTTCAGCTGCAGTTATCAGTCCCATAAGAAAGTCTATCAGTGGCTAGTTAGGACGCATGATACAAGTGTGAAACTTGTAACTGTCATGGAGTGCTCTTCTTAGGGGCAAAAAATTTCTCTCGGTTGTTTTAAATGAATTACAGATCTGGACATCATGAGGTCCTATTTGATTTAATAATAGAGCTATTTTTTGAGTATCACTTCTTTATCGCGTTTAGCCGTATGTACAGAACATTCAATGTAAATATATATATATACTTATAGGGGCTTCACTCTACCTCACTAAGCCATGTGTCCCCCAAGTAATGGATATTATTGTTATTTGTGTCTGACGTCCCTCTACATAACTCGGATATCAGGACTGGCTGTCCTACAAATCTGTCACTCTAATAGTCCATAACTGGGATATAAAATTATTTACTCATTTTTTTTCCGAATTTGTGTATATTATTAACATTGATTTATTTTCTTGCGCTACCTTGACGATATATTTGTAATATTGAGGAATTTATTGAGTTGTAGTTTGTCCAGAAAGTAGCGTAAATGGAGAGTCATCTATTCCTGGAGGGATTATCTCATTTGAGTTTGAGCCTGCTTTGAATAAATGTCTGGCAGATCTCATACAGAGTCTGCAATCAGAACTCTTGGTTGAGGCAAACTTCCCGCGCCTGCGCAGACAGGGAGCAGTTAGGGACTATCACAGCAACAGCTGAACGCAGCAAGAGGTTTCAGAAACTTGCTTCAGAAAGTTGAATGAATGGTATTCTGCTAATGCAACGACTTCCTGTCCTATGGGAAGTTTCAACAGAGTTAGATAGAGCGCACTGCAATCACTTCTCAAATCTATTCATATATTTTAGTTATAATATTTTCAAATGCTTTTAATTTTTTGTGGTGAAGGATCAGAAAAGGAACATTATTCTCAGTCGTCAGTGTGAAGAACTCTCAATTAACTTTACAATAAATTCGAACAATATAAATTTTGTGATAATAATTTTAATTGGAGAATTCTTTTTTTTTTTTTTTTCTCTGATGTGAAATTCTTCCTGCGGCAATTTAGTTTAAATTTATTAATGTTATTAACATATATATCTACCTTAAATAATGTTTTTCCACTATTAAGATTTTTCGTTTTGTTTTTTATTTCAAACAAAACTAAATTTATATAATATCGCACCTGGCATTTGACCAATCAATCACATAGATCCAAATTTACTGATATACAGTATACATGTAAACAATTATGATTATTCATACTTTTATCCAGGCTTTGTCCTCTAAACTCTATCTTTCCATCTGCAACATGGTCAGATACAGCATTCAGTGCCGGGTACATGGCGAAGGCAGGATATTTTCATTGAGTGTGACTTTTCCACTGTAGGCAAGATATTCTCACAGTGAGTTTGCTCTCATCATACTGCGGTGATGGTTATAGAACTCCAGAAGAAGATTGTTTAGTCCAGCGAGGTTACACGCATAAATACAAAACTTTCCATTTCATCTTATAGAGACATCATTCATTATGTTCTCTTGTCAAAATGTTTATTCTTTATTTGTAGTAAATTATTATTTTTGGATACATATTAAGGTTCTTATCCTAATAATATCTACAATAAAGAAAAGTTTTATTTAATTTAACTAATTTAATTTTTAAACATTTGATTGCTATTTCAGTTGCTTCAATATCATTTTGGAAAATATAAATAGTTTAGGAAAATCATAATTTGTTGAATAAAGGTATATTTAGACTATCTTTCAGCTACTTTAAATAATTATTACCATCAATTATCCCCTCAACAGATTTAACATAACCATCAGTTTTTAATGAAGTCATCTCTATTCTTGCGGTATTAAGCGAATTTCCTTAATTAAGCCTGTTTAAATGTGCAGTTAAGAAAACACTGGAAGCACTTGGCGAATTTTGTTGATAAATTTAAAATTATCTAATTAAGAGCAAAGTTTCTTAACTGAGTCTGCTATTATTTGTCAGAAGAAATTGAACTGAATAACGTTAACATTTGTAAAGTTTAGTGAAATGAAGAATCAGGATGACGGGAATAGGGTGGGAGGCAGGGGAGAGGAAAGGAGAGGTAAGGAGGAAGAGAAAGGGAAGGAAGATCAGAAACATAAAGAGACAAAGTAAAATGTTTTTAGAGACAAACTAAAACATTTTTTTAGTTGTGATAGCTAGTGGGGGACATATGGGGGGTGGGGCGGACGGGGGTTCTGCCTTAGGGTCGTGGCGGCTAGCGGCGCCGGTTTTGACCTCTTCTATTACAGCCGACCTGGAGGGTTTGGACGGCCTGGTCCCACCGTGCACACCCTCGTTCACAAGCCAGGCATTTCACTAAAGACTTATCAAGATGGACTTGACATAAGCTGGAAGTCAATTACGGAGGTCGAATTCGGCGTCGCTGGTTGCCCCGTGCTGGGGCTCTCCGTTTGTGTCTCCTCTATGGCTGCATCCCAATTGATACCCCACATAAATGGCATTAATGACCCAAGTGGTTGACATGCCGAAAAAAAAAATTTTATTCTACAAATATGCGAATTTTTCTAAATAACACATTTTACTAATAAAATATAAAGTTTTTACAAACAGATGATTTCAATATATTTGTCAGTGCTAAGCTTCCCCAGTCGGCTGCTGCCACAATTCTTCCTTAAGAATATTTAAAAGAAAATGTGACCTGTGGAGGTGTGCAATAACATGTAAATTATGTGAATATATTTTTTGCATTTAGTAGGCAGGACTGGAGAATAAAACGAGAAAAAAAAATTGAAAAATCTGTCATGAGAAAAACCTCAATAGTTGTAGCTTCGGAATTTGCAACAAAATCCCATTTCTTAGCTTAATATTAACTGTCTTTCATCCAAAAGTACTCAGCTGAGAAGTCGTCAGAAATAAATCAGAAGCCACAGAAGAAATCATAGTGTGCATACTTATTGTTATATTCTTTCAATAATAACACAATGTTTTATCTCTTTTATATTAAATAATAACTATTATTTTAGTTATTTACTCACAAGTTATTAAATACAATCATTAGCTCTACTTAGGGAAAAACATTTAAACAGGTCACACGTTACAACCTTCACCTCCTTCTCGTTCTTCTTATATTCCGTAATAGATTCTTATTAGTTCATTTATATTAATTTAATTAACATTTAAATTTATANATATATATATTAACTTGCACATTCGTTATGCTTGATCTAAGCGTTCGAAAACTAACATTAATTTTTATTTACAAAAGTAACATTTTCACCAACCATGTCAAGTAACATTTCAAGTAACCATGGAACTGTTAATGAAAACATTTTTTTTAACAATACATTTTATCATTGTATGCATTCAGTTGTTAAAATTTGGAGCTCAGGCCACCATTCGGTCTGAGTACTTATATTAAATTAATTAATAAATTATGAAATGTATGTAATATATATAGTATTTTCCTCTGAACATTGATAATGTTTCTTCTGCAGAATGTAAACAATATAGTTTACCTATCTAAAAGGGAAGTAATCATTACTTTTTTCTTTAGTAATCATTATATATAAAATAATTGCTCTCTGTTGTTTGTAATAATTTCAGTGGCCTTTAATTTTATTAACAGTATTTACATCAAATTGAATTTTTGATTAATAAATTCTAAGGAATAACGCAATATGTTTGAAAGCCCTTTGAAGATTTGAGAGAATTTTCAAAGGGCTAATCTTGCTTATGAATCTCCCCATATTTTAATGCGGAAAACATATATAGGTATAGCTAAAAATAAATATTTACAAAGCGCGAAAATCGCTGGAGGAAGAAGAAGCGCAAAGAGAAATTAGAGTGGCTGCCTGGAATGCAGCAAATACAAAACAAATAGTCCTGCTGTAGTCTACAGAAAGGATTCAAGATAAAAGGATATGAGTTATATTAGGGATTGTGAACACAAACCTGCCTTTGATAGGTACTTAATTGCTCTAATATTGGATTTCCTAGCTATTAAAATAATTCTCATTTAAGCTGGAAGGAAGGAAAAACAAATTTTTAATTCGCAACCATTCAGGATGCTGTAGGGAGATTTTGAGTCCCTACTTTAAAATCGATTATTAGAGACCAACAATATTTTTCATTGAGTGTGACTCTTCCACTGTAGACAAGATATTCTCACAGTGAGTTTGCTCCCATCATACTGCGATGATGATTATAGAACTCCAGAAGAAGATTGTTTAGTCCAGCGAGGTTACACGCATAAATACAAAACTTTCCATTTCATCTTATAGAGACATCATTCATTATGTTCTCTTGTCAAAATGTTTATTCTTTATTTGTAGTAAATTATTATTTTTGGATACATATTAAGGTTCTTATCCTAATAATATCTACAATAAAGAAAAGTTTTATTTAATTTAACTAATTTAATTTTTAAACATTTGATTGCTATTTCAGTTGCTTCAATATCATTTTGGAAAATATAAATAGTTTAGGAAAATCATAATTTGTTGAATAAAGGTATATTTAGACCATCTTTCAGCTACTTTAAATAATTATTACCATCAATTATCCCCTCAACAGATTTAACCTAACCATCAGTTTGTAATGAAGTCATCTCTATTCTTGCGGTATTAAGCGAATTTCCTTAATTAAGCCTGTTTAAATGTGCAGTTAAGAAAACACTGGAAGCACTTGGCGAATTTTGTTGATAAATTTAAAATTATCTAATTAAGAGCAAAGTTTCTTAACTGAGTCTGCTATTATTTGTCAGAAGAAATTGAACTGAATAACGTTAACATTTGTAAAGTTTAGTGAAATGAAGAATCAGGATGACGGGAATAGGCTGGGAGGCAGGGAGAGGAAAGGAGAGATAAGGAGGAAGAGAAAGGGAAGGAAGATCAGAAACATAAAGAGACAAAGTAAAATNGAATACCAGGATTTCTGTGGTTAGATGACCACATGGCCCAGAATTGGGGTATATTTAAAAACAATTTGAAATCTTAATTGAATAATTGATTGACGACGTATTACTCGCGAAGATTCTAAATTTAATTGGGGAAGAAGCGTATGAAATTTATCGAGCTTTCGGCAATGACGAATATGACTGTCATAGATCAATTTGACAAGTACTTCCTTTCGTTCACATATGAAGTTTTTGAGAGAAACAAGTTTTTCTCACGGCGTCAAAGAGATGGAGAACCGTTTGAAGTATTTTTAAATGTTTTTAAAATAATGGCTAAGTACTGTAATTTTGGTGATTTATCAGATTCAGATGAGGGAAAGATTGTTGAGAATTTCGCAACTGACACTGAATGATGTCATAAAACACTGCAAAGTAACTGAGGTAAGTCGTATATAGGCGGAGGCGGTGAAGAAAACAGATAAAGGATATCAGGTGAATGGGATTCAAGGAAAAAGGAATCAAGGTGAGACAGCAAAACAAGGACTGACCAGGGTAAAGCGTGAGGCTGCCAAAATCAGGGAAGGAGCTGCTGAAGAATGGACCAGAAGAAATGAAAACAAGGTAGATGATAAATCTAAGTGTAGGAAATGTGGAATAATGCATGAAAGGCAATTGCCCTGCCTATTTCAATTATTGCCTGCATATTTCAGTTATGATTGTATTCTCATGACATTGTATTTCTACAGCCCTGAAGATGGCTTGCAATGTAAGCGGAAACTTTGGCAGATAACCTTTTATTATAAAATACATTTTTTAAATTTGTGTTTTTTGGATCTACCTTGACCGAATCCCAACTAAAATCATCTAAGAATAATATCTATGGTAAAAAAAAAACTCCTTTTGATCAAAGACTATTGTTTCTGAAGACCTTTCTTGACTAATAGTACAATTAGAAATTTCTGCAAAATGTTCTGCAATTACTTGTAAATCAGTTAATACATTATTTTGGATTTTTAATATGAGTGGGTCTGAGCTGTATTTGTCTGCTATGCTGTGTATTTTTTTCCAAACTGATTTAATTGGAGTGTTCATGTTGACTGATTCAACATACGTTATCCAAGAGATCCTTTTTTTTCTTTTTTACAATGTTTCGGACTATTGTTTTGAATTGTTTATAATTAATAAGGTTGGTTTTCGTTGGGCTTTTCTGAAATAATTTAAGTGCTTTAATTTTGCTTTTTATTGCTTCTCGGCATTCATCATCGAACCATGATGCATAGTTTGACTTGACAGCGCCTTTTGTTCTAGGGATGGTCTGAAGTGCGGCTTCAACGATAGATTTACTGAAGATATTTACCGTTTGGTCTGACGTCGACATGTCATGGAACGGTTTTTGGATTGCATTGCAGAATTCTGTCCAGTTTGCTTTCTCAGTAATCCATCTCGGGTGTTTTCTAACTTTCGACAGATCTATTGCAGACCTGGTACCTGTTGTAGGGCAGATATATGTTATTAAGCTGGTATTGAAAAGCAAGGAATCAGTGACATCTATTATTCGCCTCAACGTGTTCCCTCTAGCGTTGGTCCTAGCTACCCAGCTCCCAGGAGTAGTGTGAGCCATTCATATCTCCTATAACTATGTAGGGAGAAGGCAGGCTACTAATTAGCTGTACAAGTGCCTGTTCATTTAAGGGTTCTTTTGGAGGAAGGTATAAATTGCATATGGTTAGAAAATACCTATTTTTATTTTAACTATAGTTGCTTCTAAGGGGGTTCTAATTTGCAGTTCCTCATAAAAAATATTTTTCTGAACAGCTATGACAACACCCCCATGTGCTCTGTTGCCTTCCTCTATTTCCTTATATTTTCTGTAGATTGTATAGTCTTTTATAGTTAAGTGTATTTTTGGGGTTAATTTAGTTTCTTGTAGGCATTTTATGTTAGGCATGTTTTCGTTTATTAGTAGTTTAAGTTCTTCATATTGTGTTCTAACTCCGTTACAGTTCCATGCAATTAAAGGCATTATGTTTATGAATTATAAAATAATTACAAGATATATCTTCATTATGCTATACGTTAACTTATTTTTATGTATTTTTAATAGTTTTACTATTAACTGCATCGACATAGAAGAAAACTTAAAAACTATAGTAATAAATTTAATTCCATTATCCTTGTCTAGAAGTATATTATAAAATGGATATAATAATATTGGATTGGTAAATATAACTCTAGGGGATACTGTTATTTGTGTAGGTACTTATTATTGTTATACTTAAGGAGAGCAGAATTTTTAATTGTATATATTGAAGATTTGTAATATTTTTATTTTTCATCTTACAATTAAATTTTTTCTTTATTAATTTCTAATAACAATTTAAAGGCTTATTTTCTGATAAAAATATTAAATCGCAAAGCAGTAATAAAAAATATTATTAAAGCAATAATAAATTTTACCTTCCATTATTGTGGATTGATGTATGAGTGAGTTGAAGCTATTTAAATTTTTATTTATTATATTGATGATGGAGGAAAAATAATTATATTGCCTATTAAGTCTTATCAATGTAGTTCCACTTTTTTTTGCTTTCACCCTTATTATTTTTATTACATGGTTTTTTAGAAATTTTTCCCGTTAAGTTCCGCCGAGCTAGCGGTGGACATTTAAATGTTCCTAAAGATTTATCTCCAGGCCTAGTCTTGAGGCCGGGAGGATGATGGGATTTGAGTGTGAGGTAGAGAGGAGGGACGTTGACTAGCGGGGGATGAAAGTTCGCTAGAGGAGGGAGAAGAGTAGAGGGGAGGGTGGCGAGGAGGGAGGGAGTTATCAGGAGAAGCCGACTTACATGAAGTTAATCCTGTAGACTCTCCTGTTTGGGAGCACATTGATCTATTGTACTCAGTGGAAGTATTACTTTGTGAAATGAAATAGTCAGTTTGGCAACCTATTTCTACTCCTTTTTTTGTGTTCCTTGTTTTTTCAGCGTAACTTGTGTTCCCAGCACTAGGCTGATTTTCCTTATAGAGTTTTTTCGCTGCAAAGTAAGTAACTTTTTCCCGAAACTGTATACATTTTATTTATTTCTCCTGAATAAACTTGGGCCATTTAATGTCTACACTGGGGTGCGTTCCTTTACAGTTCACACAGTGAGGAACGATTGTTTCAAATGGTGAACCTTTATGTTCTGGCTTCGAACAAAACAAACATATGGTTTGGTTAGAAGAGGAGTCGGTAAAGTGTCCTATTTTAAACATTTCCTACATCTAATGGGATTAGGAATATACATTTTGATTTTTAGTTTCTGATACCCTACTTTAATTATTTCAGGGAGGGTTGGGAGGGAGAAAGTTAATATATATAAGTGGGTTTGCCTTTCCATTGAAAATTTTTTGGAAATTATTCTTTTTACTTCTATAACATGGTCATTTTTCAATTCATTTAATATTTCAGATTCCTCTACTTCATCTAAATCTAGACAAAAAATTACTCCTTAACTAATATTAAGTTTGTCGTGTGGCTTTACCCTGACTTTATAGATATTTCCAAAACTCGTTAGTTTCAAAAGTTTTTCTGACTGCTCCCTAGACTTTGTTTTAATTAAAATTGAACCATTCCTTAATTTTTTAATATTGTTGGGTTACCCACATAAATTATTTATTGTTTTATATAGTAGAAAGGACGAGACTCCTTTAAGAGTTCCGTCTTCCACTCTTTCAATTAATAGAAACTTATTATTATTTATTTTTCCGTCTCTACTTTCATTTATTGTTTGGTCTGGAATAATATTCCAACTTCGTTTTTGTATTTTCCGACTGGGCGAGGTGATATCAGGCGGTTTATTCATATTAAATACAAATTTTTGAAGTGCTCTTTGAAATTGTTTGGCTTGAATAGGTGGTGTTAATAAATATTTAATAAAATATAAGACATAATAATTATAAAGAGTTGTATACTTAATAATGAACTTAAATTTAATGTTGATATTTTTAATTAAAAACACGGAAAGGGGGAAAATAAAATAAAAGAACTGCCCTCTTGTAAAAAAAATTAAAATTAAATAAACTAAAAATAAATAGTATGATGATATTGGGTATTAGAAAGAATATATGAATTTAGTATATAACTTAATCTAGACTCAACTGGCCAGGCAGGTCACTACCCGGTTACAATCCTCGTTTAACGCACCGATATTATCGCCTCGGCTGCCACTGATCGGCTCGGTAGATGTCGGGAGAAAATTTATTTGACAGATTTACTCAAGGAAATCAAGCTATTTACGTCAATAGGATTACAAAAATTTTTACAAATGTATTTAAATGACACATTACACTTTAGCGAAGCAAAAATTGGAGTTTATTCAAATTTTTTATATGAAATACAATTTTGAAAAATAATTGTATTGTTTCAACACTTTAGCTCAATTTTAAAGTCCAATAACCAACAGTTTAAGATGGGTTTAAAAATTTTAAAGACTAAAATCAAACAAAGGAAGGAACAGATATAAATAAATAAAAAAGATAATTGTAAATATCTATCTAATAAAAAAAAAACTATTATTATTTGTTGTTGAGAATAGTGGGTAAAATTATTTTCATTAATTTTGGTTCTGAAAAGTAATGAAAATTAAATTCAAGAAAGATTTAGAGAATCTAAGATATCCCCTCTTTATAATACTCAGGGCAAGCAATGCCATTCAACCAATGTCTTATCTAACTAAAAGGATAAAATCAAGTATTTTCCCCCACATATGTACAAGGGAAATCTGCCAATTTACTTAGCTTCAACATGATAAACTTCCTTGTTTTCAGTAAAATTTGTAAAACATTGATATGCAATTGAATTTTTTTTTCAAATATGCAGAATACATAAAAAAGGTTAGCAATAAATTAAAACAAGCTTGAGTACCAATATTTTATTAAATTGTTTATTTGATGAGTCAGAAATACTTTTAAACTTGATAAACTATAGATTCAAAAACACTTTTATAGAATTCTTATTTCTTACGCTTAACATATACTTTATTATACACAATAGAAAAACACTGCTTAAATATTTAATATTATTCAAATAACTATGCTTAACAAATGCTTTCAGTTTCTTGGTCGGTGTCGGATTTCCTATTATGAAGAGCACAAGTTTTTAAATCAAATTAAAAAATATAATTAAATATTAAATTTAAAATATCTTTCTTTATTTCTATATGTTTATTTATGGCATAATTGGGGACCAATTTTAAATTTTTCTTTAACTTCTTCAGAACTAAAGTATTCTTAGTCACCTAGATAAAGATAGTTAAGTGGCCAAATATGTTTTTTCATCAACATCGAAATCTATTCAAGATAAAATTAATTTATAGTAATAAGGTGGATAGCCCAGGTATATCTACAAAGTAAAAATGAACTACATTAAGAGATGTAGTTTTGAGTGAGATGATAAAACATTTTAAGGCCTCACACTAAACTCTGTTAATAAATCATTGAAATTATAAAACAAAAAATGAACTGTAAATAATTTCTATCTTTCTTTTGAAGAGTTTGATTATCCGAACCAAGAGATAAAATAAAAGCATATATTAGATGCTAATAATAATTTTAAATAATGTCTATTCGTAAATAACTGACATCCCTTCTCGATTATTATAATTCTGTCATTTGAGCATTATTTCTTACTATTTTTATAGTAGAGAAATTATACTACTATGTCATTACCAAAACACCTTCAATATCACTTAGGAAACAACTATTAGCTCAAGGGTCAACAACCAAAACTCCAATAAGCCACTTATGTGAAACTATCAACAACAAAATGCATTAATCCAAGAACAGATCCATAAATTAAATCAAATAGATGGTGTAATCAGCATATAATAATATTTTATGTATGAGGCACTTTCAAAATAGAAGAAATAGAATTCAAAATGTGATAAAATCAAAATTAATTGATGCAGTATTAAATATTTTTAGACATAAATAAATAGTGACTGTAGAATTTGAAAACTAAATTTAATAATTTAATATCCCAGTTGGCCAAAGAAAAATATGAAGAAATCTTGAATATAATTTTTTTTCATGATTTAAAAACTTGTACATTTCTTTTTTAAACATATAATATAAATATATGTAATATTAATGTCATATAGCTATGGAAAACCTATTGAAAGCTTTAATTAATACAAGGTGTTCCAAAAAACAATCAATATTTATATAAGTCTTTAAATATTTGGAAAATGTGAATATTTTATATGAATTGTAATGGTTACAGGTTAATGGCTTATAAAGAAATTAGAGATAACAGAACTCGTTATAATAACAATTTTATAATTTTACAAACAAAACTGGAATAAATCTTTACTAACTTCTTCATAGAAATGGTTGAGAGTACAATCAGGTTTTTAGATAATTTTTTTTTTCTTCTGAAATTATTAAAAAACAAATTTGCATAATAAAAAAATAAATTATTTTAACTGGTTATAAATGCAAAATTTTCCCAGTTTTACAAAATTTCAAGTGGAGTATAATTTACCTACTGATACTTTAAACAGGTACATATAACAAGACAACGGAACACCTAATATTACAACTAGATTCACTAGCAGTGCTGTTAATTTTAAGATCTGATATCTGTGAAACAGTGATTCAATTAACTGTCACTCAAATGTTATTTTGGATATATTATGATTATTAATTATTTTTTATTAAAAAA
>KZ808535.1:191521-203522 GCA_000696205.2 Oncopeltus fasciatus | reverse complement strand
AATCCATGAGAAATTGTCGTAGAGGTCTCTCGGCAATCTGGAGTCTAAAACATTTTTTTGCTAAGCACACCAGATTCAAACTCCTGTAGTCCTCTGTTGTGAGTCATCCCAGCCCCAAACTGATCGCATACCATGAATGAATCTAATGGCCGTATTCACTGCCCTCTGAATCCGGATGTCTTCCGTGCTGTTAATGTCTATGTAGACTGAATCTTAATACCAGACTAAAGGGAGAATCAAGGAGGACACCGACCTCGCCTTTACCTCTCCTGGCAATAAACGCTTCCATCTCACCAATGGGTGCAGAGAGATCCGAACTCTATTTGCTACAGCCATTGCCTGATCTTTCCATCAGTGTGCTGTTGAAGAGAGAGAGAGAGAGAGAATGAGTGAGTAACACAGTCATTCATGCGTAAGCATCTCTAAAAAAAATGAGATAGAAAATAATTTTTCAGTAAAAAAAAAGGAAAAAAAAAGACTAAATGTACGAGATAGAAAAATTCCGAAGTAAAAAAATAGGAAATGTGTGAAGGGACTAAGAGCCGATGGCAGATAGTGCACGCCTCACGCTATGAATTACAAGGGAGTGTGGGGGTAGCAAGGGGGTGTGAGGGTAGCAACGACACCATTCTCAGTATTTTACCTTTTTTCTTCCTCTTCCCTTCCTCCTTTTTATTTATTTGTCTCTACATAAAATATATTATTCTCACTATACAGCATATACATCTTGAAAATATTTAAAATTGGTCTCGTTTAGTTACTAGGTGTTTACTATTTTTCCGTGAGGGAATTTTGATTTAATTACAAACTTTTCTTCTACATCATTGATAATTTTAATGTGCTTTTCTTAATAAATACATTCATTATAATAAATTAATGTATATGTATGTGTGTGTGTATATATATATATAATTTAGATGATAAAAACACTCTTGTGTAAAAAATAAATAATGTGTCTGCAGTAATAAGAGATCTAAATTATTAACATTTATTATAAAATTAAATTTTGAAAACTAGTATTATTGTCTTGGGTTTACTCTTGATTCAAATTTATTTCTTTAGGAAAAAATAATTTTGTCATGATTGTTACCTTAATCTTTCCCATCACGTTAAACCATTCATGAAGATAATGTATTTCCTGCAAAACTATGTAGAAAGAAAAAAAAAAAGAAGATAAATGTCTAATCAATAATGACCCTAAACTCCACTCAAAAATTGGTTTTAATATACATAGTCAAATTTTATTTAATTATTAACTGTAGATATTTGAAGATATAATTTGAAATTATTATATTAAAAGAATTAATGGTCTTTTACGGCGACTTTTCTTTTCTCTTACTACTTCACTTTTCTTTAAAAGTAAAATTTCCAAATAATTTCCTAAACAGCTCTGCTTTCATTATGGATTGACTTGAGAGCCTTCTTTGTGTTTTGGGGAATTTCTCAAATCTTAGAGTCCTTCCAGATGGATGGATCTATGGGTGACTTAAACAGAGGTGCTTGAAGCGTTTCATTTTTTTTATAATGGGGTTTCTGAAATTTTAGGCTCGAAGAGATTGTTATAGACAAGATAAGGGACACTCCATAAAATATATATATATATATATATAGATAGAGAGAGAGAGAGAGAGAGAGAGAGAAGATATGTGGGGAGAAACACGAGAGAAATTGAGGAGGGGGAAATCCAGTCAAGATAACCTTATCAGTATGGTGACAGAGAAGCGCAGAACTCCCACTTCGACTAACCAATCTGATTGTCATGAAATACTACGGACAAATGAATAAATTACTCCCCATCTGAATTGAAAATAACGAATGGGCGATACGAGAAGAAAATTGAAAAGGCGTATAGAAAAAAAATGTAATCGAGTTTTATAGTCTGACATTTATATTTTATATAAAATTTTAAATTGAATTCATTTACTCTTGAAAAGGAAGAATAAATATATAAAAAACTTAGTCAAAAGAAAACACACATTCTTGTAGGGTTCTCCTTTCCATAATAATATGATTAGCTAAGAAAAACTCACATATGAATCGCTTATATGTAATGGCATAAGTCAGTGACGGAAAATATGTTGTTTTTAATACCTACAAATCAAAAATATTTAACATCAACACTAAAAATCTTATGAAAATTATTATAGGTTATACAAGTGAGAGCTTTACATTTTACAACTAGTATTACATTTTCGTTTTAACACAAATAAAAAGAAAGATATTTGGATTTTAAATTAAGGTCCTTCTAAACCCACAACTGCATGTGGAAGAAGCTTAAGCACGGAATTTAGAGGCGAAGAATTAAGAACTGTGGCGTGTACAGTGGCGAAACACAGATACAGTTATGTTATCTAAAGAATTTNTAATTGTTTGAAATTTACGTGGGATAAAATACCACAACCAAATTAAATATTTATAAAGAAAAAATTAAATAAAGTAAATGACGAGAGTCGACAAAATGTATGACAATGTTAGCTCCCTTGACTTTCTCGTGGGTTAGACTCTTGCTAGTGTAGAGGGAATTGAATAAGACAACTAGCACGTCCTGGTAGTATAACTGGAAAGTAAACCGGCCCGGATAGCAGGAGATCCAGGTTCGATTCCTGGCTGGGACAGATAGTTTTTTAAATTCTGTTCCCTCTCATTAATTGTTTGAAATTTACGTGGGATAAAATACCACAACCAAATTAAATGTTTACATCACATATGCATTTCAACTACAATGCAGATGAATTCATCCGATTCTTGCAGACTTTTTTTTATACAAGGGAATAAAAGCATTACATATTTCAACTGTAGATGCATGACTGTGAAGTTGTAGGAGACCCTAATTGACAAGAGGACAGGACACGATACGTTACGGCAGAATACGATAGGATGTAATTATAATATAATAATACATCTATATGGTGTGACATGTGACGCATTGCGATGCTATGATATGCAGGGACCACAGCTAGACTCCTCACAACACGGATCGATACTATCAACGATTAATATTAACTTTGTAATAATTATAGTACATTTCCCGAAGGAATCACTTGCTATTCATGTCATTGAACCATGGCATTGAAAATGTTAAACAGAACTTAACCTTTAAATTTGTAAATTAATGTTAAACTTTAATTTACAAGAGAAGCTATGAAAGTGGACCGTTCAAAATTAGTACATAGAAATACACACACACGCACACATATGTATATCTAAACATCCATGGCTTTGAACAAGATTTTATATCAAGATAAAAACATGTCTATAGCGGTCTTTGAACCCGTAGTGCCAGTATTGCCTACCCGTACGTCTCTCCAGAACTACCATATGGCCCCCTTAGTGTTTATTTAAAAAAATTTAAAAAAAAGTTCGATATTCAAGCTAATTTCATTAGCAAGAGGTTAAAAGAGTAGTTTTATTTTTTTCTTTCAATATGAATCGTTGGAAATAAACTTATATGAAGCAGATGAGTGACAGACTTTTTTTTTACTTAAAAAAAAAATTAAAGAAAATTTTTGGGCAAAAATCTTTTATTAGCTAACATTAAGAGTAGAGAGGAGGGAACTTTAAAAGGACGAAGAGAAGAAGAAGGAGGGATATGGAGGGTCGCCATGGAATATGTATGAGGGGAAACAATGTTTAACAATGAGAAATCTGGGGCGGGAGAATTTTGGTTAACTTTGCTGGTAATTCGCTTAACAATTTAGAGGAGGGGAATAAGAGGAGCCGTAACGACTTTAGCCCTGGCTGTCCTTTCAAATGTGTTGGAAAAACAGTAGGGGGGGCCAACTTCAGCGAGCCGTCAATACACGGGTGTAGCAGTGGAATTCTCTACAGCCTAAATTCCTTTAGTTAGGCTTCATTTAACTTGTATTTTATCTTATGATAACAGATAATTAATATAAATTTAATTATAGTAGATAATAAATACAATTTTAAAATATTGAATATAAATACTTATTGGGACACTTTCTGGAAGTCCGAATCGACCAACAATAAACTGCGAAGAATTAAGGACACCACCAAGGAGTGTGGTCCACATCGAACCGGGAGAACAGAAGGGAAGAAGTCGTACTAACCAGACTTAGAATAGGTCACACCAATCTTACCCACATGCATCTAATCACTAAAGATCAACCGCCAGAATGCCCTAAATGTAGCTCTCATATGAGCGTTCAACATTTCATCGAGGAATGCCTATATTACACTAATCTATTTAAATGGAAACAACCTCCCAAGACAACTGTCTGCATCCCTGGTAAACCATGAATCCAATGTTGGCAAACTTATGTGCATTTTAAGAGAAACAGGCATATATGAAAAAATTTAATTAACCAAACAGTCAGGGCGTAATAACCATGATGTTGATCACCCTATAACCTGATCCTAATCCTTATCAATATTAATATAGTTGTGGTTTATTATCCCACATAAATTTTAAACAATTAATGAGAGGGAATAGAATAAAAAAAAATCTATCTGTCCCAGCTAGGACTCGAACCTGGATCTCCTGCTTGCCGGGCCGGAATGTTTCCATTACACAACGGGGACGAGCTAGATAAGTTTTTAAATTCCCACCACTCTAGCAAGAGCCTAACCCACGAGAAAGACGAATACATCGTCTTGTACTCGAAGGAGCTGACATTGTCTAGCTTTTTGTCGACTCTCGTTATTTACTTTATTAATTTTTCTTTATAAATATTAATTTAGTTGTGGTTTATAAATATTAATTTATATATAAATATTAATTTACTTGTGTAATGGAAACATTCCGGCTTGGCAGGCAGGAGATCCAGGTTCGAGTCCTGGTTGGGACATATAGATTTTTTTATTCTATTCCCTCTCACTTATTGTTTATAAATACTTATCTTTGAGAAATTGTTTTCGTCCTAAAGGAAATAAAAAATTAACTTACGTACCATAACACGACTTTCTTAAATATTTTAAATGTATACCTATCCTGCACAGGATAAGATTATATGATTCGTGCATAAGTGGACAACTAGTTATTTCTTGGTAATTGTAGTTTTCGAATTTTAGACAATTTTACAAAAACTGAAACTCTGAACTTAAATTACTTTAGAAAGTTATTGAAGAATTGATATGGCTTCCTGTTTAATTGATGAAATTTCGCACTAATGTAAATACATTTTCTTCAGCAATAATCATCAAAAATCTGAACTTCACTTACTTCTGAGCACTAAGAATTCGTATATCGCAAATAATGACGCTTGTGTATATAAACAGACGTAAAACAGTTGAAGCTTCAGGAAAATATCAAAGAATGGTGAAAATATTAAAAATGACTTGATTCATTTAAGAAAAATTAAAAGTGACTTATTTAGACTGGATGAACATTATAGTTTCAGTGAGCCAATCACGGCGTGCTCTCCATAATGGTGACTTTACTCTACTCCGAAATCAAAAGACGAAATCAAACGCACACAAAAAAAAAATCAATAAAAAACTAAACGAAAATGATTGTGTAAATATAAATTTGTCATTTAACAATGTGTGATAGAAGTAAAAAGAAATTAACAGAAAGTAAAAAAAAAAAAGAATATAAAATAATATAAATTATGAAAAAAAAATGTACACTTTATTTGAAATTTAAATTTTTAATCAATTTAAAATAAAACGAAAACTAATAGGAGTGAAAAGAAAAAGAAACTAAACAGAAATATTTAAAGAATATAAAATCATACAAACAACCTTCTCTACTGATTCTTTTTTCCCTGTCTTAATATTCACCATGTGCTCATCGAGTATTGAGCGGTGTTGTTTAATCCAACACATAAAAATTTCCACGTCACGTAAAAATCTACATATCACCTAAAAGAGGGATTAGCCTGGATCGATATACACAGTGTAAAAATCTTTAATCGAAAAGTTATTTATTACATTTTAAAGATTAATAAATATATGAAAGGGATTGGTCGGGGATTCGGTCTTGTAATTTAAAATTATACAATTTAAAAATAATTTAAAAAAATAAAAGTTGTATTTACCATTTCATCTTCCGGGTTGGACCGAGTCAAATTGTTCTTATTTGCCGAGCTTTCGCACATCATGTGATGGCTTCTTCATGGCTGAAAAGAGAATGAGAGTTGTAAAGAGAGATCTCTTTACAACTCTCATTCTCTTTTCAGCCCTGAAGAAGCCATCACATGATGTGCGAAAGCTCGGCAAATAAGAACAATTTGACTCGGTCCAACCCGGAAGATGAAATGGTAAATACATCTGACGACCGACGAAGCCTACGTGAACAAAAATAAAAGTTTTAAATATACTTTATTAGTTGTGGTATGTAATCCCACATTAATTTTATACAATAAATTCAAGGGAATAGAGTAAAAAAATCTTACTACCTCAGCCAGGACTCGAACCTGGATCTCCTGCTTTCCAGGGTGTCATGTTTACCAATTACACCATCGAGGCTAGCCAGATGATTTATTGTATTCCAGGCTCAAGTATTAAGATTTTTTTTATTCTATCCCTTGTATTTATTGTATTAAAGTTTTTATTATTTTTAACATATCTATCTAAATTTCAGGCCTTCTTTAGGGCAATGGAGGTTTATTGAGGGAAAGAGATTCTTGCTTTGGGACAAGTAAATCATCAGAGTCATGATTTAGCTATTATTGAGCAGAAGAATCCCTCAATTACTCCCATTGTACTGGAATTCAGTTCTAAAATTTCAATAATAAAAAATTTTTTGATTTACAAATTAGTTTTTTTAATTCTTAATATTCTAAGACAGAATTCCCAACCAATATTTTCTGATGAAGTTCGACGATCAATCTGCTATCTACAAATTAAATATGATAAAAAATAATATAAATAAAATATTCAATATAAAAAATAGACTTATTGAAAACTGTACCATATTATTAATATACTTCCTCATTAATTCAATAAGTTAATAATTTAAAACATATATCAATGTAAGTATTACTAATTTAAAAGAAACAAATTAATGGATTATCCAGAGATTGTTAAAGTATAATTAGCGATATAAGGTTATTAATAATTATATTTTTCAAAACGCACCTGATAAATCAACAATCCTCTCGGTGCCTGTGTCTTTCGTATGCCTAGATTTTTACCTGTATACAAGTACAGGTATACGAAAGACACAGGCACCAAGAGGATTCAGCACAAGACCCGATTCCTAACGAGATACGCCGAAGATATCCGATAGCTGACAGCAGGATACGCTTGTGCGCAGCCTCATCACTCCACATGAGGAGGTGCACCTCTATGCCATCGAAAACGATCTGGGCGTTTGTTACATTTGTGTTGCTCTCCTGTACCAAGTTACCGAAACCTACCAGAGCTCCGATACGAATCTATTTTACCCCTTTGTGTATTTCTGCCACCCCTATGTGCAGAAAAGGTAAGGTCTGCTCACACAGTTACATCCATAAGCATAATCTTAATATATGTACATTGTACAAATTTTGCAGAATAAATATATGAAGAGTACAATGTACACAATTTAATATCTTTGAAGTATTTCATAACTAAGAAAAAAAATATATTACAAAATCTTTTAAATATATAAGCTTTCCTCTTTCTCTAAACACCCCAATACACCCCACCCAATATTGACAAAAAAACTAATTCATTCAATTATTTTCAATGAAAAAAAAAAAGTCATATATGTTAATTTTTATTTTAACTGTCAATTTTTTCTTACATACATATACATATATTATACATAATAATATGCGTTTGTGTGTTTGTTCGAGGGGGTTTGCGTCTGCTTAAAACGAAATAGATATACAATGCAAATTTTAATTTCCTATGAATAATATCGCTTAAGCTTTTTTTTTTTTTTTTTTTTTTTTTTTTTTTTTTTTTTTTTTTTTTTTTTTTTTTTTTTTTTTTTTTTTTNCTGAGTGATTATGGTGGTATCACTCCATAGTAATTATTATGATACTTACCGTATCATAAACCAAGCTTAATAACCGGCGGGAGGCGGCCTGAGTGATTATGGTGGTATCACTCCATAGTAATTATTATGATACTTACCGTATCATAAACCAAGCTTAATAACCGGCGGGAGGCGGCCTGAGTGATTATGGTGGTATCACTCCATAGTAATTATTATGATACTTACCGTATCATAAACCAAGCTTAATAACCGGCGGGAGGCGGCCTGAGTGATTATGGTGGTATCACTCCATAGTAATTATTATGATACTTACCGTATCATAAACCAAGCTTAATAACCGGCGGGAGGCGGCCTGAGTGATTATGGTGGTATCACTCCATAGTAATTATTATGATACTTACCGTATCATAAACCAAGCTTAATAACCGGCGGGAGGCGGCCTGAGTGATTATGGTGGTATCACTCCATAGTAATTATTATGATACTTACCGTATCATAAACCAAGCTTAATAACCGGCGGGAGGCGGCCTGAGTGATTATGGTGGTATCACTCCATAGTAATTATTATGATACTTACCGTATCATAAACCAAGCTTAATAACCGGCGGGAGGCGGCCTGAGTGATTATGGTGGTATCACTCCATAGTAATTATTATGATACTTACCGTATCATAAACCAAGCTTAATAACCGGCGGGAGGCGGCCTGAGTGATTATGGTGGTATCACTCCATAGTAATTATTATGATACTTACCGTATCATAAACCAAGCTTAATAACCGGCGGGAGGCGGCCTGAGTGATTATGGTGGTATCACTCCATAGTAATTATTATGATACTTACCGTATCATAAACCAAGCTTAATAACCGGCGGGAGGCGGCCTGAGTGATTATGGTGGTATCACTCCATAGTAATTATTATGATACTTACCGTATCATAAACCAAGCTTAATAACCGGCGGGAGGCGGCCTGAGTGATTATGGTGGTATCACTCCATAGTAATTATTATGATACTTACCGTATCATAAACCAAGCTTAATAACCGGCGGGAGGCGGCCTGAGTGATTATGGTGGTATCACTCCATAGTAATTATTATGATACTTACCGTATCATAAACCAAGCTTAATAACCGGCGGGAAGCTGCCTGAGTGATTATGGTGGTATCACTCCATAGTAATTATTATGATACTTACCGTATCATAAACCAAGCTTAATAACCGGCGGGAAGCTGCCTGAGTGATTATGGTGGTATCACTCCATAGTAATTATTATGATACTTACCGTATCATAAACCAAGCTTAATAACCGGCGGGAGTCGGACTGGTAGATTATGAAAATCCATAACAGTGGTATTACCATTATGGTGTAACAGTGGTACCATACCACAACAATTATTTACAATTATTTCTTAATGAATAAAAAATTTAGTTCATGGCTGAGTTCAACCTCGCATTTTATGATTACTTACCAAAAATCCTTACTTATGCACTACAAGGCCATTTTAGTTAATTTATCTTTTTATTTTTTTAAATAATTATAAATTATATGAATATTTCATATACCTGGGAGGTCAGGAGCCTCTAGAGGTCTGCATTTCCCGGCTAGTGACCATAAAACGCGGGTTCCAGTCCCACGGTCAAGTATATTTTAGATATTTAGTTAACCTCTCAGAATCTTTTTCACTCAAAAAGTCCTTCACACGAGAACAGCTTAAACTAAGTGAATTCCTTAGAATTTTATTCTTGAATAGTTTTTTATTAATTTCCATATCATGTAATCTTTTGCTGTAATTTAAAAAAAAAATAGAAAAAATCTCTGTTCAGTTTTTTTACTGTTAACTAAACTGAATATTCCTCTCAATAAATCGAAAAAGAATTGGATGCTCACACAGAGGTTAGGTATCTAAAATTGCCAAAATTTAGTTAAATACAAAGTCCTATTCATATGATTTCGCTCAATAGCGAACAATCAATTTAAATTTCATAGCGATATGCCAAGTCACATTAAGAAGAACGACTAATTTAGAATTCTAATAACTACTGTTCAAGATTCCGGTAACTACCACTCCTATTTATTCAATTTCATTAAATATCTGCTAAGATTTTTTTAAATATCAATAAAAAATACAAATCGTAGCACCTCGGTACTCAACTTTTGTAATTTTCATGACTGTAAATTAAATATTAAGCCCGCTACATTTAAAAAAATGTTGTTGTTTTTTTTGTCAATAATAAACTTATTTTATATATTTCCAATTAACGGCTACAGTCGAATTTGTATAAAAAGTTGTAACAACTGAAAATAGATTCCATTACAGGGTAGAAAGACAACACTGTGTGTGCGGGCCCATGCATATGTGTATATAAAATGATCAGAACTCATTTTTAGCTCCTTCTTCGGTTAAGTCGTGTCATGTTTAAAATAACTTGATTTCCTTATTAGAAAAATGTTAATATTTATTCATATAATTACATACATATTATTTATACTTTGTTTTATGCTGTAAAATCAAATAAGTAGTTTTTCCTCACGTCTCTCCATCTTTAATTAGCGTACATATTTCTGCTTATTGGAAATTATTTTATATAGAGAAAAATTAGCAATTAATAAGCAAAAGGGCAAAAGGGGTCCCGGCATCGACATCCCTACTGAAGACACTCCTTAATTAAGGATTTGAAGGAAAAAAAACTTTAAACGACAAAAACTGCTGAGATAGGCTGAAGTCTTCCGGCAAAGACAAAGGCTTTGAAAGGCATCCCTTCAAGCCGTCTCTCAGGGAAATCTCTTGTCTTCTCTCCTCTGTGCGGACTGGAATTTTATATCAGTTTTTAAATTAGAAATTCTCTTTCGACACCCCTCCCCCCTCCGGAGCCCGGCCCAGTAGAGAGAGAGAGAGAGCGTAGGGGTTAGAGCGCTCTCTCTCAGTCACTTGCACTGCTCTTTGTGATCTCGCGGAGTTATATTTTACTTGACGGCGCCGTAAGAAAAAGAGCAAATGGGATTGGGTTGAATGGTAATAAGAGAGGGGGTAGATAGATTTACCTTTGGGCTGTTCAATATTCTACACAAATCTCACTGCACCCTTATTAAAATAATGTTGAAATTTTGTTCAAAAACAGCATTGGTAGAATAAACAGATTATAATAACTAAGGCGCTATTTCTCAAGAATTAGGAAAATTTGTATGGCCGCTCATTTCAGAAATTTTAAATATTTTTTTCTATGTGTTCCTGTGCAAATTTTAAATTTAATATTGGCAAGAAGATATTACCTTAAATGAAAGAATAAATGTTAATTACATTCTCTTATCAAAGCTAGTCATTCTCACAAAACCTGTCAGATAAGTAAGCTTGTCTTTACATAAATAAATTTACTATACTCCTAAAAAATATAAATAAAAAAACATGTAAAAAATAGAGTAAACTACCTAAAAAAGATCAAAGTTCAATCTTTGCATAAGAACAAATAGAAAAAAAAATTAAAATTGCTGAAATTAATATGGACAGCTATTAAAATTTCTTCTAATTCTCTAGAGATAGAGCTTTGGATGAGATAATAGTCATCAACATTGACTTAGTTTTAGTATTTATGGAAGGCTCTTGTCACCCACAATCTTTGCGAGTTCCCGACTATTTCTCACCCACATGTTTCATCCCGCCTGTGTTAGTGACGAATCCCCCTGTATCGTCCAAACAGATTTAAAGCCAAAAACAGCCTTCGATTTTCTGTACAGTAGATTCCTCATGTATGTCAAATTTTCATGGATTGTGTACCCAGTACCTTTTAATTTATTTTTAGAGTAGAACACTCTGTTCCTTACTTCAGTTTCAGTAAAGTGTAAGAAGTACGCATTTTCTTGAGAACCTATAAGTCTCAATTACAAGCCTTCCTTCTTCAAGGTAAGATCCATCTTTACTTTATAAATATTTTATTTGGTTGTGGTTTTTTATTCCACGTAAATTTTAAACAATTAATGAGAGGGAATAGAATAAAAAATCTAACTGTCCCAGCCAGGAATCGAACCTGGATCTCCTGCTATCCGGGCCGGTGTACTTTCCAGTTATACTACCAGGACGTGTTAGTTGTCTTATTCAATTCCCTCTACCTAGCGAGA
>KZ808535.1:156578-166790 GCA_000696205.2 Oncopeltus fasciatus | reverse complement strand
TCTCTCTCTCTCTCTCTCTCTCTCTCTCTCTCTCTCTCTCTCTCTCTCTCTCTCTCACTCCCTCTGTCGATCTCACTCTTTCTCTCTCACTCTCACTCTCTCTCTCTCACCCTCACCATTTCCCTACGCTCTCTCTATGTCTCTTTTTCCTTTCAACTCTCCCAATCTCAATCACGCCCTCTCTCCCCCTCTCATTTTTCTAGTCCTTTTTCTAAGTTTAAATTGGTATTCGAAACGGGATGTATGTCATAGTTTAGTTCACTCAAGTCAATTAAAAAAGTTTAATTAGTTTTAGGAAAATAAAACGATAGTTATAGAAATAATGGTTTTTTTGTTTTTTTTTCCAAGAAAATAAATGATTCTCAATGCAATTGTGGTAAATACGGGAGTGAACAGTACCATAAACTTCTATTTCATTACACGAGAGATTTCTACTGACAGGCAAATTATATATTACTCTTTATTTAAAAAAAAAAAATATTTTTTTTTACACACTGTAATTTTTGATGGGGTACATTGTTCTCGTCCTTGATCGTCTATCCCGGGACTATTTTCTACAGCAGTATTAGGAAAAACAAATTTTAAAGGATACATTTAATGTAACTTGAATAATAAAGCGGGAGTTAGTTTTTTCGGAGAAAGTCTTAGAAAGTTTACTTCAAAATAAATTTGTTTATTTCCTCATGCAAATTTTTTACCTGACTAGGGGAATATACTTAGCTAACTCAGCCTCTACATGACAGGCATTTTGAATTGTTTTCTACATTTTTTATTTGTAATGCAACGTATTTTACCTTAAATCTTTAAAATCTCTTTTCTTTGTATCTATTACTACAGAGTGATATAATTTCTTTAATTCGCAATTCCTGATGTTTTGACTTTATATTTCCGCTTGAGACCATTGCCTTCTTGATTTTCAATTGCTGGTATTCATGGATAACCGCGCTTATAACCTCCACGCACGGGTCTATAGCTTTACAAGGAAAAGTCGTACTTTTTCTTTCAGGAAAAGAGAGAATTCTTTGGAGACAGTCTGTTTTCCTCAGAGAGAGAGAGAGCCACACTCTTCTGGTAACCCGAAAGAGAGCGCTTATATTGATACATATTAGTACTAACTCGTGTCGCTTGAGGATGCACGTATATGTCCTGCTAATTCACTTTGCACAGAGAACCACTCATCTTCGCCACTTTATACGTTTTGTGCCTCGTCTCTCTGATTCTATTACCGACAGCGAGCTAGTTTAAGTGGGGTCCCGTGTTCTCGGTAATAATTGTATTTAGCATACTACTTACACTCGTCATCTACGCCTGGATTTCACGAATTCGCTAACGTGATTTACGTCAATTAGTCTGAGAGATTTATAGGTTAGAGAACAATTTTCTTTTTTTCTCCTAATTTTTACATTATTCGTCAGCTAAGTAATTATAATCATTTCTTTAATATTTCTTGTTTTATATACTACTCGGACGAACATCGAAGTTATCAGTATACAACAAATTAACAATATACAAAACTATTCTTAAACTTATTTGGACGTACGGAATAGAACTCTTGTGTACCGCTAAACCTTCTAACATCCAACGGATCCAATCCTTCCATTCCACAGTCCTCAGAACCATTGTTAATGCTCCCTTCTACGTATGCAACTCTACCCTTTACAATGACCTCAAAATCCACCTCGTCAAAGACTTAATTCCTATTCAAAAGGAGAGTTTGTTGACTGTAGATATTATTCTAAGATGATTTTAGTTGGGGTTCGGTCAAGGTAGATAAAAAAAACAACACAAATTTACAAAATGTATTTTTTAATAAAGGATTATCTGCCAACGTTTCGGCTTACATTGTAAGCCATCTTCAATGAAGATGAGAGAGGACGTCCTGTCCCTAAGTTTACATTTCCATGACTGACAGGAAATGTGAACTTATGGACGGGACGTTCTCTCTCATCTTCATGATAGCCCTGAAGATGGCTTACAATGTAAGCCAAAACGTCGGCAGATAATCCTTTATTAAAAAATACATTTTTTAAATTTGTGTTTTTTGGATCTACCTTGACCGAACCCCAACTAAAATCATCTTAGATTAATTCCCATTCGTTTCATCAAATTCCGTTCCCGCCTCAAACAACTATTGAACTATCCTCTCAAACCCATACCGATAATCCTACACGGCGACTTAAACGGCCCCGTGATCTTCTGTAACATGATAACCTACTTAAATTTATTTATTAGGAAAATAAATACATTTTATTTTATAAATTAATTTTTTCGTATTTTCTTTTCGGATTTGCGGTGCTGCCCGTTCTCTCCCTCATGTCAATGCCACTCACGGCTATTGAACAACATTGTTAGCAATTAACAACCAAATAGAAAAATAAAAAATTAAAAATTTCTTGGTGGTGCACTCTTTATTTAACTTTATAAAGTCATTATTTATCCACATTATCTCTTCCTTTGAGACTAAACAGGAGGGTGTGAATTCTGTGCATTCTTTCAAAAGTTCTGACTTTGCTGGAAGAGAAAAATTAGGGAGGAATTATTTTAAAAATAAGTTTACCAGTTCCTTCGTGAAAGTCAAGGGAAATGGTAATCCATCTTGGGGTCGGATGTAAGCTAAGCAGAAAACTAGATGTCACAAAGCATGGGCCTCGGAGTGCTTAGGTATGCGGTCGGGACTAAGTATGAAAAACGAGAGGCCGAGGGTGAGTTGTGACTCAGTTCTGGTCGACATAACTAGATGAGGCGTTGTTCGTATGAATACAAAGCGGCAGAGACGCCACCCCCTCCCTTCCACCCCTCCCTGCACCACGCCCAGGACAGGGCCAGGGGGCGGACTGTGTGAGGAACACTGGCTCCTTCGCCATTGTTAATTTCTCTCTGATTATTTATTGCTTTCGCACACAGTAAGTCAGTGTGTGTGTGTGCTCGCACGCATGCGCTCATTTCCGCATGCCTCTCAATAGAGAAGAGGAGAATGTGAAGAGAGAATTCTAAATTTCATTTCAGAACATTGACAACCACAAAATATTTACCGTGAACATCTAACCACAAAATAGTTAAACTATACTACATAAAATCCATAGAATAACTTTATTAATAGTAGTTGACAAAATATATTTTCATAGTGATCACAATTTTTTTTTTCTATAAAATTTTTTTTGATTTTATCGTCAAGAAATATAAATTGATAATTGACGAATCGCATTCAAGGGAATGAAGTTATTCGTTTCAGGACAATTATCAGGTTTTTGAAAAATTTCAACAGATCATCACCGAACTAACTCACATTTATCCTGAAAGCAAAATAGTCTCTTTGCTGGCTGGCAGTTACATTTTCTGCTGGATTATATTTACTACCTGATTACTTAAGTATAATTGTAAATGAAAGAGTCACTTTTCAAATTATTTGACAACAATTGTAATACATTTTAATTTAATATAAAAATAAAAATGACTTAATATACAGTCAGTTGTTATTTTATTGATGGATTAATATCTTCAGTAACAAAGATACACTTCATACTCTTAATTTAGCCTTAGGCTTCTGGAAACACAACTATCGGAGGGAGTGGTGGTATTACTTACCATAGATCACAATTAAAAGTTTTTCTTTACATATATATATATATACAGAGCATCCTGTTCAGAACCACAGTCCCCTCTTCCCATAATAGCAAAGCATGCTCAGAGTCATTTAATGAGTTTTAATGACGTTTTCCAACTTCAAGTGATAGAACAACTTCCCGACACGGCTTCATGTTTGCAACTGATAGTGCGCCTATATCCACAAACTCAAAGCCACTTTAAGACCTGCATCAATTGCCAACAATAGGAGGAAATCCCAATCGCCTTTTCCTTCCTTTGAGTCCCTTCCGCAACACAATACCCAAAGTCTAGTCACTCCTCACTGACGAAGGGCGAGAGATCCCCGAAAATTTCGGGATTCTATCCCACCTGTTCTCGATTGGTACATATCGCTGCCGCGAGTGTTTCATTTTCTGTACACACACACCTAAGATACCTATTAAGGTATATTATAATCATATAAGGAAATGCAATAAAATGTTATCCTACATTTGAAAAAAAGAAATATTTGAATATAATAAAACATTAAATTTGCATATGGACTCTTATTATTTTAGTGAATGTTACAAAAGTATTTTTTATTAGATAACAATTTTAAAATAGTTCTTACTTCTACCTGGTTACAATTTTTTTCTTTTTTTTTAGTTTTCCCCTACCTCGATCAGTTGTACTTGTAGGAGATAATTTTAAAAATTGCACCAATTCAGTAATTTTATTTAAAATTTGTACAATGTAACAATTATTATCAATCAATGTATATTAAAAAATGTTATTCAAAAAAGACTTTATTATTGAGAAATAAATCTGTTCTTTCTTTCTTTCTTTTTTTGTAAATAATGGTTTCCTGAAATTTCTCAAACTAAAATCAAGTAATTTTATTTTCATCGCAATGAAACTAAATATATAAAGTGAATAAGAACCGTTTAATTTAAAATCACGGATAAGCGAAGTCAACTTTATCTGAAGGTGAATAGAGCACGTGCTTAATGAGTTTCTGTAAGTAATTTGTTCTGCTTAATTCTAGGGAGTTCTAAACTCTGTGCAACTTATAAAACATTCCTTCTTGTGTAATACCTGATCATATGTGAACCTTCATTTACTTTGGCAATAAGAGAACTTGGGAAATGAAGAGTGTGGACTACATTTGGAATCCAACCTTCGTTCGTTTTAAGTCGACACGAATTTTTGCATATATGGCGTGAATCCGTTAGAAGTGTACCTCTAGCCTTCTTGGAGTATAAATTTGCTGGTGGGAAGGGCGGATCATGTAGTACGAGAAAAACTAAGACAGGGGCTGGAGTTCGAACGTCACGGAATTGCAGCATCTGTACTCCGGTTTCTCCAGAGAATTTGAAACAAGAACGTACTTTTTGACTTAACTTTTCATCACTGGTTATTTTGCTATCTTACTCTGTTTGGTTGAATATTTCCTTAATATCAAGTTAAAGGGATTTTCTCCAATTTTTACCACCCTCAAAGGTTTTATCTGTAGAGATCTGGCTTTGGTGGATTTTTAAAATACATTTTTCCATTATGACGCCCATCCAAACGTTGAAGGGGGGCTTCAATCACCTCCTTATCACGGAGGAAGGGACTAACCACAGATTTCTATCTACCCTATTCTAAACATCGATGGTTCCAGACAAGTCTATATTTCTCGAAAAGGGCCTGCTCAGGCCTCTTCTACATCCATAATACCAGGCATTCGAGACCAAAACAGATTTTTAAAATTTAATATCATATTATTTTTGACATTCGTGTTATATGTATACAATTCTAAAGTAAATTTATATTTTTTAATAAACACATTTTTTTCAGGTTTGCTGATTTTTATACACATAACTGTCAATTTATTATTCAAAAATTGTTTTTAAAAGTTCAAAATTAAAAAAAATTATGAAAGTCAAACTCTCACTGTTGTGGTCTTGCATATCTGCTCTTAAATTTAACTAAATGCTAGTTAAACAGTCCGACATTGTTGGATAATGTTTATAAATTAAGGTTTTAATTTAAACCTAAAGGAGAGGAAGCTCAAATTGCTCGACATTTATTACCGTGAAAATAAGATTGCTAGTCAAGCTAAAGATATTAAAGAAGTTTAGACTCGGATTAAAGTGCGGGGAGTAGAAGAAATTTTCTAGCTAGCCTCGATGGTTTAATGGTTAGCATAACTGCCCGGAAAGCAGGAGACCCAGGTTCGAGTCCTGGCTGAGGTAGTAGATTTTTTATTCTCCTTCCCAGACATTTTTTTAGATATTAAAAAAAAATTGGTGCAGGATGGTCTTCCACTACTCAATACGACTCATTCTAACGAGTCGATCGTTTTGTATGTCTTGAGTAAGAGTTTCGACACTTGACATGACTGCACCGGAGTCTCCCCCAGACTCATATAGGGATTACCAAGAGCTACGAAAACGAGTTTGTGGAAGACTAGTGCTTGCTTACGCATTAGTAACAACGTGAATGTATTCTAGAAGTCTGTGAAAAGACGTTCCCTTAAACTGACCAGCGCAAAAGAACTGTGTACTCCATACTTCATGAGCCTCATGTTGCAGGAACGGACGAAAGATTCGACAAAGACTACGGTGAGCATTCTGTGTGAGGATTCCACCTCTAAGCTATAAGAGAGAAGAATTATTTGGAAGTAGGTTCTTGCGGGGGTCGTTTGACTGCCAGGACCTAGATATACGTCAACGCGCGAATTTAGGGAGATTGAGTTAATACACAACTTTATATGTAGTATATACTGTTAAATTATCTATTCGTTAATAACAATGACTTAGGCAAATACTATTAAATGCTGTGAACCATTAAACCTATTATATAAAAAAAAAATGTATTTATAAGATTCGTCTTCATAAGTTGATCTAGATTGGAGGATCAATCCATTTATAAATAACCCAAATTAAATTTAAAGAAATAGTTTAAAATTAGATTTAATTTCTGACCCCACTTTTTAAAAAAATATTAAAAAATGATTTATAACAGTAGACTTTCAAAACTAAATCACTTTTTAAAATGAAAAATGCAACTTTATAACAGAATAATGAATATCTCATCAGCGGCGCTCAGGAAAATGCTTATTACTCAAAGGGTCTAGTTGAAATGGCAGTTTTTTTTCAATTTCCACTCTTCTCATTAAAAAGCTGATGTTAAGCTGTATTTTAACGTAAACATTCTCTTTTGATTTGTACATTCCCTATTTAAAGTAGAATCTTTTATTTTTATTTCCCTAAGCATATGCTTATGTACTTTATCTGTTATAATATGTAAACTTGTTTACAAACTGTATTAATACAAAATCATTCTTAAACTATAACTTTATAAAATATTATATAAACTATAAAATATATAGAGTATAAACTACACATTTTCTTCAAGTGACATCTAAAATTCAGCTTTTGCTAATTAATACACCATAAATGCAGTAATCTTCCAGCATGCCATCTCCGAATTATAAGACAATTGTGCAGCTACAACTATTTACAACTATTTTTATCCATTCGAATTGTTGGAAGATTATTGTTTTTTTTTTATAGATGTGACTCTATTATTATTAAACAAAAATCTTGTATTAATTATTACACAAATGTAGTAATACATTTACGATATTAATATTATATTTATTTATCTCACAATAAACAAAAGTAGATAATTTTCTATGCTAAACTTACAGATGTAATTAGCACACATTATTAGGTTGGAGTTTTAGTGCTTATTATGCATACACTTATTACTTAATTTGAACGGTTATTATTATTTGGTATTCATCTAAAAAATTTATAAATTATATTCATATAATATAGTACAGTTGATTACCGAAAATGGCATTAATTATTTCAGATCAGACATAGCTAAATTATGCTCAATTCAAAATATAATTTAATGATTCAAAAAAATAACAAGTTTCGCGATGTCAATAATATTTTGATTTTATCAAGAATAACCGAGACAATCACAAAATCCAATTAAATACTTCTTTATATATNATATATATATATATATATATAAGTCAGAGAATTTTCTGTTGTTTATCTGTTCTAATACAATTATTTGTTCCCCAGGAAACCAAAACATTATTATTATTGTTATTATTATTTGTAGTAATTACAAAGTGCCTTGGAATAATATCAGCAATGCTGTATGCAATTTTAGGCTTTAAGATAAGAAGGAATAGCACATTTGTCAGCACGACAAATGAAAAGGCAGTAGTAAAAAAGCGGAGAATGTTAGCCGTTTTACCTCAAGGAAATGGAAATATTCAAGTGAACACCACGATAGAAATTTTGGAAATTTTCTTTGAATAATTGATATACAGCATAATAGAATCATGATAATCATTTTACGCTTCAATATAGATGCAAACACACACATAGACAAACATCAAAGAAGCGGCTCTGCTTAATCCTTAATGTAAATTTATGAATTAATAACTATGAAATGGTGTAACAGGCAAACGGAAGGCGTTCAAGATTTAAGAATTTTACGTTTTAACAACTTTTCGCTTTTCCGTTTCTTAGATCAAATTAGTGATTTTCTCTTCATTAATTAAACTATTGGATATTTATTTATAATTTTTTATTTACTTTTCACATTTGTATCTTAATGTTTTTTTTTTTAAATAAAACTTTATTAATTATTACTTTCTACATGTTTTTTTTTATATCTAGTAAAGAGCTGGTTAAGTTTGTTTTTTTTTATTGACATTATTCATGTGTAAAAAACCAATGTTTTATACATTGTTAATTCCTTTTTTTTTTTTTTTTTTTTGTCTTCTCCCCAAGGAAAAACGGAACAGGGAACTTGCTAAGTCTACTCAACTCCTGGGTAACACACATATTTTTCTTCCTTCGTTTTCCGGTTCTTGAGAACATAGTAGTGGTTTGCTAATTTTTCATACTTATACCACCCTTAATTAAGCACCAGGTATAAGTACCAGGTATAAGTACGAGGTTGAAAAGTTTCATTCTTTATTTATTTTTTTTTTAACATTTTGCTTAATAAATTTGACCTCTACACATGAAATTGATTTTTATCATCCACTTTACTATAAGCCAATAAAACGAATATATGTTTTAATAAATTATTTTACTCTCTCCTAACGGAACGAGATAAAACTGCTCAGTGTAAGCAGTTAAATTTGCGAGTTATTGCTATCGCACGCCGGGCTATGTGTCATCTCCTGGGCTAGACTAATGAACGTTCAAAGAAGTGTTTGTTTTAGAGCGTAGAGCTAGATTCTACAAATTACAAAGTAGTTCTGCTCATAAACTAAAGAGTGTGAACTGTATTCCCTCTGGGAAATGGATTAATTCAGCTCTGCACACACGGCGGGACACGCTACTCTTCTTAATTAACATCCTATCGCTAGAGTGCGCTGCGCGCAGAAATAGATGTAAGCGCTCTGAATAAAGATAATAAAGGAACCAACTGTTAAATGGCACGCGGACAGCTCATGCGAACCTGGTGAAATTTCATGTAATCACACATCCCTCATAATGTGAAATGTAAATAAATATTGGACAGCAGGCATGTCATATTGAGAGTGTCATTAATTTTTGAAAAGTATATTTTTTGAATAAATTACTGAATCACTTCTAAATATAAGAATAACACAAATATAATTACTATTTTAAAATTATTTTAATAATTTCAGTTTAATATCATGAAGGAGGACGGGGCAAGCAGGGTGTCTCCATGCTCTTACGTTTGGCTTTGTGCTTTGGAAAAAGTAATGATATGAATACATTCTATAGATGAAATAATTAATTTACAGTACAAAATGGTGAAAATTAATGCTAGGGTTTTTTCGGTATTTCTTTTTGAAGTTTGAAATCCGTCAAATTTATGGGTCCCGTAAATCTAGTGTTAAATATCGTTTATTTGTCGTCTATGGGGTGGGTTTTAAATAATTCCATCAAACTTTCACCATAATTTATCCAAAAAGAGCTAAATAAATATCTCGTTAAGAATGTTTTATGTAAGTCTAAGTAGCTTAAATTCAACAAAATATAAATTTCTGTACAAGAAGAGCTAATTTGTTATTAGCTCTATAAAATAGTCAAATTCGACGTTAAACAGTCTAAATTATGAGTTTCCGTTTGTCAATCAAATTCTGCGAGCGACTTTTGATACCCTTTTTTTTTGATTGAGCGATATAAAGAGAGGGAGTATCAATAGGGAGCCTCCCTTTTCTAAACACAAATAGCGCACGGTAAGCTTTAATTTCGTGATAAAGGCATTACATGGGCAGGTCTCGATCCTAATATGCCAGATCTGTCAGACCAAACGGTAGCCCCGCACCAATCTACTATCGCCTCCATCGTTGTAAACTAGGAGTGTGTGAAATACTTACTTCCGTCTTTATATGATGGATCGTAGTGGAAATCCGAGATATGCCAGAAATATCCTGAAACAAACAAATATGTATATGTTAGTACTACTTAAAACAATCAAACTACGAGTTACTTATACCAACTATATAAAGTAATATATGTGGATACACATTTTTATCTCTTGGTTATGCAACAGTTCAAAAAAGGTTCGTGTCAACTAACAATTTCAACGCTCTTTGGTTGGTATATAAAACGTATAAGAATATATATAAGACAATTGTGCAGCTACAAC
>KZ808535.1:136408-150640 GCA_000696205.2 Oncopeltus fasciatus | reverse complement strand
AAAATTATGGATTGTAATAATTATATATATATATACGTGTACTTCTACACACATTTAATCAAGTATAAGAATATCAAGTAGTAATTCAAGATACATAAGATCGGTTGGACACCAAACCCCACTAACCTTGCAGGATCTGCGCTTTTTCTGTAGGGGATCGTACTCCCTTTGCCCCCAGTAGACTGACGGATCACATCTAACCGTAGAGGCCGTCGTACTGTTTATGCCCAGGGCAAGGCCAGTCCACTCTCAGACGTACACCGGCATAGACACCTAAAGTCAGCGCAGTGCTGCTCGCAATGTAACAGTGAGGGGAGGAAGCAATCAGTCCACGTGGTGGTAAAGGTTATGACAAACAGCCTGCGGTAGGAATCCGTCCAGCTGTGGGCAATCAGCCGTGCTTCCTGAGTCTGCAGTTGATCCTCGACATCCCTGTTCTGCGGAAGTCTGCCGTGATGGAGTGCTCCCTTCTTCCCTGATTCCTGTGCGCAGAAGACTGAGAGCCTTTATCAGGGCTCGGCTGATTTATCACGTACCCCCCCTCCGAGGATCCATCATTCATTTCCTTCAAGGCTCATATTACGCGTTAAAGAATTTCACCGACCTACACCTATTCAGATATTTAATTTCCTTTTACCTGCCATTTTAACTAACATACTTAGTTTTGAGTTTAAGTAAGTGTAGAAAAACATTCACTGTAAAAAAAAAATCAAATAAAAAAATAAGAACTAATTACCCCTAAGTATTTGTAAATACTACATTTAGGATAGTTAATTGAGTTTTCAAAGGATTTTATTTTAAAGTTTTTGACTAATTTTATATATCAAGAAGAAATAAAAATGAAAAAAAAAAAATGTCAGGAAGGTAGATGCCACGTGCTAACCGAGAGAAGATTACTGTGCTCTAAATAATGAATAATTTATAATTATAATATCTGCTGATAGCTATAGTCTAAACAACTTATGCATTGCTCTAGATAAGCTTTTATTTGTCGAATATAACTTTCTTAGGATGGGACTCATACCCTTTAGCGCCCGGATACAGAGGCCCAGAAATAGTTAATAGTTAATAAATAGAAACCCTCTCCTCCCCCCCCACTCCAACACGCTTTAACCGACTAGGCAAAAACATTACGGTGTTATTGTTTTAAAGTGCTCAATCTAGGAGTAGAATTTTATATATTTTTGTATGAAGGATAATTTATATATTTAGGTTCAGATGCTTCCATGACTTTTTCCATTATTTTCTTTAAATTTTTTACATTTATTGCGATTATATTCATAATAGTTTATGCGTAAAATTTTCATTTTAAATATATTTAGTTTTCTTTTTATTTCTCCGTTGTTGTTTTTTAAATGGGCTAGAAATGAATAATTCTACTTATAGATGTTTTTATTGTCAGTAAAAAAGATTTTACATTTTATGACAATAAAGATATCAGAGCTAATCTTTCTCTCTCTCTCTTTCACACTGGCACACAAGCAGGCAAGTAAGCATATATTACTCAGTATTTCTTTAGTGTCTGTTTCTCACGCTGAAGGGAGCGGGTGCTAATTGAGTAAAAATGATAAATCTCAATACAAGAGACTGGACCTTGTCCTTTGGTAATTAAAAAATAAAATTGTAAAAGTAAAATCTAGCTGGCCGACAGTAACATACATGTTTGTTTATGAGATAGATAGCAAGAAAGGATTATGACTTAACTAATAGTCATTTCATGAATTGGTTAAAAAAAAAAAAAAAAAATACAATTTCGAAAGAATTAAATTTGACGTTTTCTCTAAGATGTAAAAGGCACATATGTATTTATTGTGTATATTAGAAATACCAAAGAAACATGGAAAACGATTTTGAAATTTGATTTCGCTAAGAATGAATATGTGTGAAGCTCCACGTGTGATTGAGAGATTTGGATATTTCAGTCGAGAGCTGTCGCAATTTTATCCAATCTACTGGCTTTGTCACGAAGCCAATGACCCCCCACTTTTTTTTCACCCCTTCTTCCCCCCCACAATTTCCAGATCAAAAGCGAGTTGATCTTCACCTACACGCCGGGCCGTCTAACCATGCTCCACGATTAAAGCTATTAACTTCCTCTTGCCGGAGTTATGTCTGTTGATGACGTGTTTGTTCAAACTTTGACTTTTGTTTTTTCCTTTTTCAGTTTTACTTTACGGAAATTGAACTTTATTTTCATTTCATAATGATGATTTTTTTTTTTTTTTTTTTTTTTTTTTTTTTAATTTCCCGTACTGTTAAATTGTGTCAAGAGGAAATGGAGGGTAATCTACAGGAAGTCTTCTTTATATAAACACACATATTGTCTAGAATAGTGTTTGTTTTCGATAAATACGGATACCCTCGGCAATGATGGCACTACCAAAAGATCGTTCGTATCTGCTTCGTACAAAGTAACTATTATTTCGAAAGACATTTATTTTCTACAGTCGAAACAAGGATCGAAAAAATTTAAGAAGGGCTTATTGAAAGACTTTCTAGTTAGGGGCTGAGTATGCTGAGAGAATTCCTCAGCCCTTTAGTAGGTATTTATATATGTATATATATATAACGTATATATACGCACACATATATTATGGGTAAATGTATAATACCCGGGTTATGAGACCCGCCNGAATTCACGTAATATTCATCTTACCATATATATATATTGAAATACTCCAAAATTATTGAGCAATTATATTATTATTGCCTACGTTAAGACTTAGCTTCACGTTAATTGTGATGTCTGGAGAGATCTCCGAGGGAGGTTTATGGTCACATCTTGGAGTGCAAAACTAAATTAACTAATCAGTTTAGTACTGTCCGTGTCTGCTTCACTGTTTACTGATATTTTACTCTACAGTTACATGTTTAATTGGCGTAGTTTTAGCGGCTTGAACAATAGCCAAATTGGACTAAATTACATAATAAGCCTCCGAAGAAACTAGTTTTTTTTTTGTTTTTTTTTCATAAATTATACAAGAATTACATACTGTACACTGAGTATCCTGCAATATTCTCTCAAATGACATAATACATATGTATAATAATAATATAAGATAAAATAAAATGTTTGTTAAAATAACTTTAGAAAATTATGGATTGTAATAATAATACATAAATAAACAATTAGACGAAAATTATTATAACAGCTATAATAAAAGAAATTATTAATAACCAAATAATGATGAAGAAACTGGTCAGTGTCAGCACTCTTACTGAATCTCAATGAAATATGTACAAAATGTATACAATATTTATTGTTTTGTTTATTGGGGGCTTACTCAGCGCTCAACTGCTGAGGTTATCAGCGCCGTCAATATTTTATGAATAAAATAAAGTTTACGTTGATCTATCGACACAGGCCCCATCCCGACGGACAGAGCCCGCCCCGCGGCCCATTAATAGAACGTAAGGTCCATCAAAGCTTTAGGTGACCGCCCTGTGAAGGAGGATGTGCTCGGTGGGACCAAGCCGACCACATCCTCCAGGGCGCCTCATGAGTGCCAGCAAGACGCCGCTAGAAAGCCTTTATACTTATTTGTACATTAACTAGTAGAGAAAAATAAAATAATAGTGGTTTCTTTTTAAAAACCATTTTCTCGTGTTGAATTATATGAATTATTATCTGATCTTTAGAATCTGTTTTTGAATCTTTTTGTGTTTTCCATTAATTTTCCAGCTGAGGCTGGGCTCGGTACCCATAAATACATAACAATTCCCACCATCAAGTTAGTCGGGCAGACACAATTCACTCCTTGCCGGAGCAGAACAAACAGAAAGGACCTGTTTTAAAACAAACTCAGCCAGTGCTCAAACATTGGCATTCCCTTTGAGGCGTAGGGATTCGGCTCGGTCCCACAGTCTGAGGTCTGATAGCAGACGAAAGCAGTTCTCTCCAACTTTTATTTTCTTCTTATTTTTATTCGACTCTGTCTTTGTGTGAGGCAGCCTGTGAGCTGTGTGAGCACTCTTCTCTTCCGAACCCTTTCCCTCACACTCCGCCTCTGTGCGTCCTTCACAGAGATCTCACACCTTCCTCTTCAACAACCGAAACCAACCTTATTTTCATTCCTCATATTTTCTTTGTAACCTTATCCCAGAGAATAAAAGTATATCTCTATTAGATTTTTCCCAAGAAGAATGGTTTAATCAATACTTGTATTACTTTGACCAATAAAAGTCCGTCAGTGAGAGGCAGCTCAAACTGAACCAATATCCTATATTTATATTTTTAAAATTAAAAATGTTAACTTCTCAGCGCATATTTTAACGAAATTTGCTTCTTGAGATTTCCCTTATATCTCCAAAACGGCCCCTTAATTCCCCCGTCAAAATTCTAAATATAACCCTTATCTTGCAAAAAATATATATAAATAAAGAAAAATAGTTAACCAAGAAAATATTTACAACAAAATATCTGCTTGCTGTATGTAGAATTTTACTGCAGTAGGCTACCAATGAAGATATTCCTCTAAAACTCTCACCCTTCCTAGCGAAATCAATTTTTTTTTTAGAAACTTCTAAAAACACGGAAAAAACTAACAGTCAAATGTGAAGTGCGATGTGTTAATAAAAATTTTACCGATTTCAGGCTGATAGGGGAAGCTAACTCTCCTAACTTTATTTTCTAATTTATTAACCCTAAATTTAACCTCTTTAGGGTTAGTTAATTAGTTATAGTATTCACATAATATTAGAACTTATTGGAAGGATAGATCCAATATTCCAAATTCAATTAAAACCGGTGCACTTCTTAACTTTTTTTTTTTTAATTGTCTAACCTAGCACACACAAATATATAAAAGTGTTATTGGATTTTTGTATTATTCTCTCTCTATCTCTCTCTCTCTTTCTCTCTCTCTCACTCTTACTCTCCCCAACTCCTCCCCTCAAACTCTCTCTCTTTTTTCTATTTTTCATTTAAATAAATAATAAGTTTGATTAATTTTGATAATCAAAGACATAAGTCGTACCAATGTAACCAACGTGAATAGGTTAATTTCTTTATGTAAAATCTCTTTAAATGTCACCTAGTTTGAGAGTTATAATTTTCTATGTGACAGGAAATGTCTCATTTCTTTGCATTAGATTAAATAATATTTTTTTAAATAGGAAAATATAATTATATATCGTTTGTTAAGTTTAAGGTACTTTGTTATCTCAGCATAGAAAGAAAAATAGCAAACTGCTTTGCAAAGTTCTGAACCAGAGACCTTCGACTCAAAGATTGAGCACAGTGGCTACTGGGTTATCATACCTTTTTCAGGCACCTTATTCTTTTTAAAATACCATTTTATCACAAATATTTTTGAATATCAATAAGGGATTTTTTGGTTAGTATCATCTGTTACCTTTAAATTGGGTTTCCAAAGCTTAATTCAAAATATTGCTAGTATACTTCTTTCGTAAGAAAATTAATATTCATAAATTTAATTAATTGGTGGAGACATAAAGGATTTCAATTTATTTTTTAAGCTCTTTCCGGAAAATTTCATACAAGATTATGATCTTAAAGTGTTTCTAAAGAGTCTGAAGTTAATGCTTATGAATTATATTGTTAAAGTTCAACTTTTATTTCAAAAATTAATTTATTTTTCAGGAGAATTTTCATAAATAGATACATATAGCAAACTAATATATTACTTTCAGAAAATCATTCCTTCAGGAGTGAGGCAAAAATAAACGAATATCCATCGGTAGGTACTCACAAAAATAAAATAAACATAAATATATACATTAAAAAAAATTATTGGACCGGAGATGGTCTCGCGACCTCCAGAGCCTGAATGTCTAGACATATTTTGAGTGAAGTCAATTAGTGCAAACTGATGTTTATTTTTTTTTTATTACATTTTTCAGGTTTTTTTATGTATCTTCTATGTCCTAAAATTGCATGATGTTTTCAACAGACTGTGATAAATGAAGATGGATCAATTTAAACAAATTAAAATCAGTTATTGGAACTAATAATATATTAATTATTTAACTGAATGCAAAATAAAATGTTTAGTCAATGACTTCTAAAATGAGGGAAGTAAAAGAACACGAAACAATAACAAGTAGACAGGAAGAGCTCGTTATAAGATTTTTTTTTTTTTTTAATGCAAAGAATACTTGCGTTCAGTTTTAAGAGAACTTTTCAGAGTCATAAATTTCTGTGAAACTTGAAATGTATAAGAAAAAAAAAATTTAAGAAAGTCTAATAATCTCTTTTGTGCGTTACAAAGACATAAGGACATGCTTTACGAGTTCAGAAGCTCGGGGGGAAAAAATCGTACCATTACGATCAAACTTTTACTGAAGGGGTCCACTTATCTGAATGTCTCACTGATCCTCAGAAGATAAAGTAAGGCAGAGAAATTTACCCGGACTTAAATCTAACTTTGGGAAAAACTCACCAAAGCCAAATTAAACTTACTATCTCCCAATTAAATGTAACTCAAGCCCATAGAATATATATATATATCTTGATTAATAAGATACACTTAATTACTTCCTAAGATATCCTTTATTGTTGAGTCTAAGATATCATTTAAAGAAACTATTTTAATATGAACAATCCACTTGGAGCATTACTTATATATTTACATTCTTGAAGTTGTTAATACTTTAGTAAAATGTATGGATAAAACAAATCTTTGTCAAGCAATAGTAGTGAGAGCTGAAATTTACTCTTAATTTTCTATAATATTCAAATAAGTAGCAACCGAATTATGTTGACATTTTAATTTGGTTAGATGTCATCTTGAAAAAATAAACTATAAGTTTTGATAAACAGAAGTTAAAAATTTCAACCTATAATTTAATATGAAAACTGTTTAAAAAAACAAATGTTCTAATGGGTATAGAAAAATTAGTGAATAAGAAAAGAAAGTATAGTATACAGTATATTTTTAGCAATACGGTCACATTCCTTTTTAGATGAAATTCATTGGATTCGTCGAAAACTTTAAAATTTTTTTTTTTTTTTGCATGCATGGAATGAAACGTACGTGAAATTATAGTAAAAATAAAACAGATTCCAAAAAATGTTTTGTCTGATTAATGCTTTGGTGTTATTTTAGCAAATTAATAAATATTTCAAAAAATCTAAATGTTCCGTTTTTTGACTGAAAACTTATCCAGAGCAAAAAATACATAAACCGCCCTTTAATACAGATGGTAAACTGCTGATTAATTTTTTTTTTTTTTGCGAATTACTTTCGATATTATTCGAAGAAAAAATGAAATTATCTACAGTATAGAAACGATATCATTAATGTCGGGTCTAAAATAAAATAATAGAATCCAGCTTTTGTAACTAAATAGATTTGGTTCATTCGTGAAGAAAAGTGCCACGAACACAGGAATAATGGAAATGCAGAATTGGAGTAGCTCCTGGGATATGAACACGCCATTCTAGAGCAGTGGAGTGAAATGTCACTGTGGGCAAGCTATTATGAAAAAATAAAAGCATTTACTGCAACATGGGTGTTTAGAATGGGGTAGCAACCTGTATATAACCTCTCTCTCTGTGACCCTAAATGATTGAGAAGAAAGCTAACGTTTATTATTATTATTATTATTTTTATTTAAAAAAGAAGAATATAACAAAACTATCAACACAATAGAAATACAAAAAAAAATTGATAAAACAAATACACCTTGCCATATTTGTCTTAGGAAGACTTTCTTCTTGTCAAGTATGGCACTTGAGAAATTCCTTGAGTGAATACATATTTTCCTGATCGACCAGCCACTTCTTAGGGCAATCTATCTTATTACGGCCGCATGTAAAAGTTCTAAGACCCACCCCTCCACCCTCGGAAGAGGGGTTGAATTTTCTTCCCATACTTCTTTCACTAACTTTGCCGAAACCTACTTGGGCTCCTCAATTTCCCCAGTAGAGGAAACTCTGAAACCTAATTTTTACTTTGAACCTCTCCGTTCGCCTTGCACCCCCAATCGCATCATCCCCATCTCTGTCACTCTTCCTCCCCCTTCGTTACTTCAGTCATTTTTTCTGTTTGTCTCCGCGTTATTCACTCCCACCCGAACCGATATCTCGTACTTTTTTCTAAATCAAACAGTATGACAAAATTCCTATTGTGGATGCGAAGTAAATCCCTTCTCACTTCCACTCAGGTATAATATTTATAGAGAATTATTTATTTATTATTATTTATATTAAACTTATTTATTACTTATTTTGTACTTTTTCTACTGGCATTAAATAAATCTGGTAAATAACACTTAACTTTTGACAAATGGTAACCGGGCTTATATACCGGTAAACAACCTACACCAAATAACAAACACCTAACAATATTAACAACAATAAACCTAACACCTGACAGCTAACCTAATAAACAACTATACTTGTATCTAAAAGTTTTACCTAATCTATAAATAACAACTTGTACCTAACAATATACATAACAACTGTACCTATCCTTATATCTAACAACTAAGAACTCTATAACTTTTTCATAAAAGAAAATTGTTGTGGATTCAAATAATCTCAACCTACAAAGCAATAATTTTGAGTGATCTCTATAAACTAATGCTAAAAAAATTCAGATCTGAATAGGTTCCAAATGAAAATAACTATAATCTGAAATCCCCTCAGGTATATTTAAGTATAAAAACGAAAACTCATCTATTATTTGTCATTTTTAAATTAATTTCAAAGAGCAAATTTCTCAATATTTATATTGCTTATTTATTGTTTTACACTACATCTGCAAAACCACTAGTGTTTCTTAGTTAAGTAATTTACTATACCACAGTTAGTTTCCATGGTCCATTTACTAGTTTCTACGTTATGTTATTTACTACAGTGTAGAGTAATCCATGTATTTTTTCGTTTAAGGAAATAATCAGAGATTAAATTTTTATTGGGGTACAGTCAAGGTTGATCCCAAAATACAGTTTTAAAAAAGTGTATTATTTATTATCTGCCGACGTTTCGGCTTTGTGAGTTATGCCATTCATAACAAGTTATCCATTTTCTAACGTCTATATCAGGTATGCGGCTTTTGTTCGTAATCAATTCCCTGTGATCTACTCATCTTGCTCCCCGGAAAATGTTTTCCAAAGAGGACCAGAGAATCCTCCCCAGTAGTGTTCTATGAGAAGTATAGTGTCCGCGATTTATACGCAATATGTATCCTTGTAATATTCTGAAAGAGTCATATTTTATATTTTTTCCTTAGTAGGACCCTCATTGCTTTATCTAACTTTTTAGACAAAATAAAAGTGGCTATTTATATAATTTCTCTTATGAGTTCTGGAAGACCTGCTTGAGAACTCGTTGAAGTGAGAACGAATCAATCTCGGTTGAAGTGAGCCGAGTGCTGGAGGAAAGGACTGGTGATCTGTGTGTTCCAGGCACTGCTAATTAAGCTAAGGGTCCTATCGCTGGGATTAGGGTAATTCTGACCCGAACGCTATCACTAAGGTAAACACCCAGGATGTGTACACCTATCGATTCCTCCCCTTATCCTGTCGCTGGCCAGTGCGTTCACCACCAAACAATGGTCATCATCATTACCATACTTCATTTCCTTCAATCATTAGAGCTTAGAAGTTTTCTCCATATGCACAATGTTCCTCCTCTGTGCAGGGAAGGTACACATTCATTCAGTCTTAAAGGATGGAAATGAGGAGTAAATACTTCCTTGAAATTCTTGGCATAAGCAAATCGGCCTTGTACGGTAGTAAAAGGTTCTTTGCTCTTATGGTATCAGCTAGTAGCAGTAAAGACGGATTTTCCAACTGGGGAGAGAGTAGAAAGATAGGCGTCAAGAGCCTAATTTTGTTAAGCACCTAATTTTTGTTTTAAGATTCGGGATAGACTATTAAAGTATTTGTGATCTGTGAGATGTCTATATTTCAGGAAAAATGGGTGTTGTGCCACGATACTTTATAGTATTTTTTGTGACTTGAAAGAGTAATGAGTAAATTTATTTTTTAGATTAGTCTTCCATAAGCATTGCTGAAGCTTACAGACAAAGTACTGTTCAGTATCATCCAGTTCATTAGATGTCTTTAGAGTAATTCCTAGATCAAGGGACTCTTCCATGAGGGCTTCAAACACAGACCAATCGAGTGGACTAAAAATGAGAGAGGGTGGCTATTTTTTAGGAAAAGGTGTCAGGAATAGTGTTAAGATAACTTCTCTGTGGTCAGAAGAACATACACTTAAAGAGGAATAGTACATTATTTTTTATATCCATTGTATTATCTTCTAAATTATTTACAGAGTTTCATTTATTTCAAGAAATAATAATTGTAACTTGTATAATTATAGATGTCTCAATTATTAATTACTTAAGTATTTATTATAAAACATGATTGGAACATTATAAATTACAATACTGAAATGTTCTAAACAAATTTTTGGTTTTAGATAAGTTCAAAAAATAATTATCAAATTTTTAATAATGTATTATCACCAAATTAAACATTCATGTTTAAATAATTATTTCAGTAAAACATACTACCTTTTTATTACATCTTAACAAAAATAAACTTGTAAATCGCCTCTGGTGTCAGATATAACTGACAATTGATAGTGGAATATGAAAAAAGAAATAATGAAAAAAAAAGTGTATTCTAGCTTAAAAATTCTATAGAAAACAATAAGGCAAATATATATTAAGGATTTCCTTGCCTTCATCATTTTACATGTCTTATTGCAACACATAGAAAAGTATACCATGTATCCATAACAACACTTTATTATGTATCTAATTTAATAGGTATATTAAAATCAATTCAAAAATAGATGAGACGACTTTCATGTCATATAAATGGAAATAAATAAATAAATAATATACATAAAAAATCTTATTTCTTAAAGAGAAAATTAAGAGTGGGATACAACATAAGTTTGTACGGAAGAGAATCCTGATGCGGAAGGGGAGTATACCTGAAGTGGGAGACACGTATCTGTACGGATCTATCGTACTCTGAAGTTCCGTGGGCTGGAAGGCATAGGACTGAGGGAGAGGTTATATGGGCTGTACTGAGGATTGAGTCGAAGGTTATTTTTGTAGGGAAGATTTGAGGGCGAGGAATGTAGGTGGTCTGATACAACAGAGCGCCGAGGTAATATATCTTGCACATGAGGATAAGGCCCTTCAAATTTGGCGTACAGGCGAGTCACACTAGAATATGAACGAGAGCCGAATTTGAATCCAATGAAACTATCTTGGAACCCCAGGGGATCCTACCGTAGTCAAAGTGACTATGAAATCCTTTGAAAATTAGGGATATAATTTGGAGATTCTGTGCAATTCCAATGGAATCCATTAAGGGTGGGAAAAAATGACGAAAGAAAATGTGAGCTTTCTGGGATGTAATTTAAAAGTAGGATAAAAGTGAAAGGGAAATTGTTTTATAAAGAGAGACGGGATGAATAAAAGGCTAGTTAGAAAGTGGTTAAAATGAATTAAAAATATATTGTGTGTCTAAGGACAATAAATATCATTTATTACTTATCTGTGTTTAATTACACATGTTCAATTCATGCTTTTAGCTTCAACGAATGATGAAATAGCTCAAATTTTTGAAGTCTTTAATTTTGAAACAAAAATTTATGAATGAAAAATATAATTTGCCAAGTATGGCTTTATCAGAAAAAAAAAAATGAAATAAATAATAAATAATAATATATTAGTATCTTTGAATAAATATTTAATAAACAAAATGAAATCATGCATTCGTAAAAATATATTAACTCTTCTTTTAGGTATTGTCTTGAAGAGACACAAAAAAATGCAATATATTTTATCTCTATTTCGAATTTCTTTTGGGACGTATTTTCTCCCCACATCTCATTTAGACTGGTGAAATTTCTCGACATAGGTTTGCTTAATGTACAATTTCTATCTGTCTCATTTATTCACAGTTGTATCGTTCCAATAAACAATAAGAAAAAATAATTATTATAATGACAATTTTTTTTATTATGTTTCACTTTTATACTCGGTCTTTCTCGAAACTCCTTTCCTACCTGGCTCCCACCTTGTCATCAAGTATCAAAAAATAAAGCCTAAATAGCGAATTAATTGTGTTTAATTTTAAAATTTCAAAAACAGATACATTATATATATATGTTTTTGCAATATATATAGAAAGTATATATAGAAAATGAAACACTAGCGGCTGGGATATATAGTAATCAGGAACAGGTGTGATAAAGAGTGCAGTGTATACACAAAAAGAAAAAAAAAAGGAGTAAAATTTTCGGTGACCTCTCGCCCTTCGTCGGTGAGGAGTAAATATCTTTATAATAAAACTAGTTATATTGACTAGCCTAGTCTCTCTTCACTCCCCACCGACGACAGGCGAGAAATCCCCGAAAATTTTACTCCTTGTGATTTTTTCATTTTTTGTGTGCACTGCACTCTCAATACCACCTGTTCTTGATTACTATACGTATATTATATATCAATATTATATAATATATGAATAGTAATATTGAAATATATCATGGTCTAATCCATGAATGTGAGAAGCCTCAGGTATTTATGAGATAAATCTACTGAACTGTGGAAATCTCAAGCAAGTTATAAATCTCAGTTAAGCTATAAAATACAAGTCTGAACTAAATCAAAATAAGCAGTTTATCTCTTTGGAAGATACCTTACATAAAAGAAAAAAATCAGTCAGGCAGGTACTTCGTAAACCAAACATATTCGATATGTTTCATTTATGGTGAATCAGAATAAGTGTGAATGACTTATTTGATCACCCGATCCGAAGAGAGCAATCTGTGTAAGAAATAAAATCTGAAATCCTCATTGTGGTATCGTCGGGTTGAGGAATCGTATAGTCATCGTAGATGAATTCTTATATATCTTTACAAATAAGTATTTTTCGTTTAAAAAAAAGAAGGTAATTAAGATCATTTAATTTGTTAACTGTAAAGATAAAAAAAACAACGTTATAACAATAATTATAACGAATATATTACCTCATAAAGTTTAATCTTTCTCTAAAAACTCGCTAATTATTGACCAATTTTAGTTATTAATTAACTCAAAAAGCAAATTACAGGAAAGCGAACAAATGCTGGGCTCTGTTTCTTTATTTTTAATATTGCGGCCACTAGAGAAACACACTCACATATGAACGTACACAAATGTAAATGGAGAGTTTTTGATTGTGGAGATTATTTGTAATCTTTCTTGGGGTTTGGTCAAGGTCGATTCAGAATATCACTATAAAAATATGTATTTTTAATTATTTGCCGACGTTACGGTTTATATTTTAAGATATCTTCAGGGCTATCATGTAGGCGATAGGTAACAATGTGTCCTCTCTTGCCTACTTGATAGCCCTGAAAATGGCTTACAATGTAAACCGAAACGTTGGCTGACAATTTAAAAGAAAACAAAAAAAACAATTTAATTTTTTTTTTTTTTTTTTTGTATATCCTGACCGAACCCCAACAAAGTATAAGTTCTACTTTTCTCTGACGATTACTTTTCCCTAAATGGAATATCCATGGTATGTCCCATAATAGTGTCCTCATGCTCCAGTCGTATTTCTCCACAGTAGTGGGATGTGTGTGACTAGGTTGATTTCCTTGTTGGACTCCTGCTGCACAGTTGAGTGCACAGGTCAGCGTCAGCAAGGGCGCCTCTAGCGTCGATTGCTGAGCACACTACTGCATTGCGCAGATACCCTTCGCCAATAAGAAGAGAGTTGTACCCACATGATCCTCTCCAGAATCAAGCAGACTTTGTTCTACTTAATTAAGCATCCAGTTTCAGCCCAGTCGCCCTTTACAGATCCTCACAACTAACTACTTTATATGGACTTAATTAACTGTACTTTTCCCCAGGTACAGCTCTATCTAGTAAGTTTTCTCATCTTTATAGGCAAGTTTTTATTATTATTTCATAACAAAATTTATTTGAATACAGCAAAATAGCAATAATTATTACACAGAATAACTATTAATGTTTCAAATATTACAGAACCATATTTCAACTACTTAGGTTTTAAAAAAAATCTTATAATAAAATTTTAAATTGACTTGTCACAGAATAAATCCAACAGCAAACAGACTAAGAGTGTTCTTACCGAACGTCAGTTAAACTCCAGACAGCTAAGGATTAACTTCCAATTATGGGTACATCACATTGAAATAATGAACATTTCTGTTAACAAATAATCAAAAATGGTCCAGCCTCAGAGGTTTACCTGGCATACGAATTTAAACGTGCAATATAAATA